>PVKC010015322.1:0-21562 GCA_004027635.1 Crocidura indochinensis
CAAACCATATGACCCCTCAGCATTTCCAGGAGTGATTCCTGAGGTCAGAGCCAGTAAGTAAACCAGAGCCAGGAGTAAACCCTGAGAATAGCTGAATTTAGTCTCAAAATAAAAAATAAAACAAAAACAAGAGAGAGAACTACAATACCTATTCCAGTTTCAACATTCCTTGACAATACTTAAGACTTAAAAATATGATGAAACAGTCATCTAATTTCCCTAATTCTACAACAAAGAAAATTAGGAATTAAAATATATTCAAAGTGAAAAGTATTTTAATCTCATACCAAATAAGTTTTTTTATATTTTATGAGTATTTTCATAGGAGTTTTTTCTGCAAATTAGATGATATACCATGAAGAAATCAGTTATTATTAGCATTTATGCAATAATTAAATAAAATAATAATAATAATGATCATTAAATATTTCTTTTAATATGTAGCATTTCTTACAACTCAGCATCTATTATGACAAATGACCACATTATGGAGGACTACTTTAGTTCAGTTCTGAGCACAAGTACGCTGTGACCTTGACCCATATAATTCCGAGCCCCTTGTCTTATCTGCCATAATTGTGAAATGATAAACTTGTTCTAAATAACTTCAAAGGTACCTGTATTACAGATCAAAAACAAGTCTATCATATGTCTCATTAAATTTGTAAGTTCGGGGGACGGGCGGTGGCGCTGGTGGTAAGGTGCCTGCCTTGCCTGCGCTAGCCTTGGATAGACCGTGGTTCGATCCCCTGGCTCTCATACGGCCCCCCAAGCCAGGAGCGACTTCTGAACACATAGCCAGGAGTAACTCCTGAGCGTCACTGGGTGTGGCCCAACCCCCCCAAAATAAATAAATAAATAAAAATAAATTTGTAAGTTCCCTTTGGGCTTTGTTGTGCACTTTAACAGAAAATCTAGGTAAAGAATAGGTCAGATATTTTCTGTTGAAAGGAATATGGCATATAAACAAGTCTCTAATGGTCATTATATCAATATGAGTAATTTTATTTTTTTAAACTTTATTGATTTATTGGCCTTTGGGCTACACATAGCATGCTCAGGGGCTACTACTGGCTCTACATTCAGAAATCATTCCTGGTAGGCTTGAGGCACTATATGGGATGCCAGGAATCGAACTGGGTCTGCCCCGGGTCTGCAGCATGCAAGGCAAATACCCTACGGCTGTGCTATCACTCTGATCCCTTCATATGAGTAATTTTTAAAAATATAGTAGAGAAGTTCAAGAGAAAGGGCAAAATTTTACTCAAGAGTAGACTTCTAGGGAGCAGAGCAATAACACAGCTGTAGGGCATTTGCCTTGCACACAGATGACTCGATACCAGGATTTGAACCTTGGCATCCCCAAGCTTGCCAGGAGTCATTTCTGAATGCAGAGCAAGGCATAACCCCTAAGCATTGCCAGGTGTGGCCCCAAAACAAACAAAAACAAAACAAAACAAAACAAAGAGTAAGTTGCATTGCCAATGCATACCTCATGCTTAATCTTGTAGTGAAGAGAACATTTTCTTATCAACATGATTTGATTTACCTTGACATGGAAATTACTTTTTTCTCTACAAATTGTATTTCTCTAAATCATTTATACTCACACTGAACCATTTCAAAAAAATGTTTAGTTCCCCAATATAATCAAATTTTAATAATAAATTGATTGTCTAATATCTCAATAAGACTGAATACCAAAACTAATCAGATGATCTCATCCAGAACTGTAAAATAGAAATAATTTTCTTATAATCTTCCTCAGTCTTTAAGACTTGTAGAAGCATAATTTTCAATAAGAAAAAATTTTCTAATTGAATAGTAATCAGGTGAAACAGACAATACACTTGACTATGGTAAATTTGATGTAGTCATATCAATACTTTACTATATTTGACACTCAGTCTAATAGTATCTATAAATTTATCATTAAAACCCACTGGTATACTTCCCTGTATATTAAAGCCCACTATACATACTCTACAATCATACAGTTAAACTACATTTATGAATTTTTTCCAAATATTTAAGCAGAATTAATGCTCTTTACTCTTTCCATCAGTAGTAGCTTTTGTGTATTAAGTTATGAAAATGCTGTGATTTCAGTATTTCTAGGAAAACTGTGATCCAAAACCTATAACTTGCTTGCTAAGACCTAAAATATGGTTGTCAGCATGACCACCTGTCATTGTCCCAGGAGTGAGAAAGTGACTAAAATGCAAACAGTTCTGGAAAACATGATGTATTAACTGAAAATCAATCAGAATCAGAATAAGAAGGAAGTTTGCAAAGGGCAGGGAAAGATGAAGCTGTGGCCAGAAGCTACTGACCACTTAACTGGAAGACACAGCATTGCCTGTCAGAAAGCAGGATGTCTAGGGTTACAGGGTGGGAAATAAAATAATTTATTTGTATGTTGATTGTTATTCAGTTGGGCAAGATACTTTTCTAAATATACAGAAAGAATTTTGCTTACTTCTCACCATCACTAGCAAAAATTTCAAATCCAAATTACTGTAATCACCCCTGAGATAATTTCTCAGCACTTCAAGTCTAGGCATTCTGTTTGCAATTAGGCTACTTTTTGCCCTAGAGATCACTTCATATTAGATGTTTTCTAATAATCAGCAGTCATTCTCTAATAGTTTTCTAATAATTATCTCAATTCTGGTTCCATTTGAGATGAGTTACCTAAGTAAGTGACATTCAACATAAAGGCTGTGGTTTTGCCATTTCTCTGGTGAATTAAGATCATTTCCAGTCAGGAGTTCAGCAATTAGTTCTGGTTCACACAAAAATAGAAGTTGGAACAAAAGCCTAAGGCCAGTGATTTCTTAGGCAAGTGATGTCTGGAAGCAAGAATGAAATGTAGGGAAAAGGAGGCAGATGGGTGGAATTATGTAAGAGAATGCCCTGAGTAGATTTCCTACTAAGACAACAGAGTTTGATCTGACAAAGATCTGCAAAGGAATAATCTTCTGAAAGCTGAAAGGCTAGAATATTCTAATAGTCACCAAACAGCTCTGGTTGAGAGGAGCTGAGGGAAATTCCTGAATATTACAGAGACCTTGAGTACTAAATCTGAAAATTCAAGAAGGGAAAGATGAGAGGAAGTGTGCTCTTGAGTTGTGCTGACTGATTCTGGCCACAAATGCTTCATAAAAATGGAACAAATTTACCCAGGATGGTATTAGGAGATACATGTTTGCCTCTCAGTGGTGGATACTAAAACAAATAACATACAAAATCTTCAACTCTGTCAGGTGCTTTGTGTTGAGTAAATCTTTAATGATATGAGTTTTCCTCTATGTCCTCAGTTTACTCATATCACGAATTAAGAAACAGTTATGGGGGCCAGAGCGATAGCACAGCCAATGGTAGGGCAATTGCTTTGCATGCAGCTGACCCAGGACTGACCTGAGTTCGATACCCAGCATCCCATATGGTCAGTTCCCAAGCCTGGAATGATTTCTGAGTGCAAAGCCAGGAATAACCCCTGAGCGTCACCAGGTGTGCCCACTTCCAACAAAAGGGAAAAAATGAAAGTTATTTAGGGGCCAGAGAAAAAGTACAGTGAGAAGCATGCTTGTTTTACACCTGTATTTATTCCCTCAGTTTCCCAAGAGTGACACATAGGAGGGAAGGGAAGGGGAAGGCGGAGTAGTATAGGGAAGAAAAGGAGGAACTGGGAAAGAAAACTGAAATAAAAGGAAAAAGAACAAAAATAAAATAAAATAAAAATGAAAGGCCTATTTAAATGATTCAAGCAAATGCTAATAGATTTATCAGCATTAATTGATAATAAATCATAATGTCTCTTAAAACAGTTACTTAAAGATAAATTTGAATTAATTTGATCCAGTCTCTCAGGATAAAAATTTAAATTTTAACACCCTGTAGTTTTCCTCTTTTCAAGATATTGACCTGCAGCATGTCACAGTTCTAGTACTTGGTATAAGCCATTAGACTGTTTGACTTCTCTATACTGAAACTACCCAAGATAAAACGGTTAACAAACAAGAGAGTTCAAGCGGGTGCACATTTTAATGTTTCAAAGAAACATCAATAACTGCAACTAGTCCTACCGAGGTGAGTTATTTGTGCCAAGTTGCTGGCAACTGCAGTTTTCCAAGGTTTCATACCACACAATTCATTACGTAATTGATCACTTCACAGAATAAATTATGTATGGATCACTACTCTCATTCAGATGAGACATGCACAGGCAGGTAAAAGGGAAATGGAGCATCTGGCTTCTGATTCCTATTTCTCAGAAATGGTTGTTTAAGATCCAAAGAGGAAATCTTTGTGCCCTTTTTATTGGTAGGCTGTCTTATTTTCATTTTTCGTTTTTTGTCTTTTGTTTTTGTTTTGGTCACACCAAGTGACGCTCAGGGGTTACTCCTGGTTATGCTCTTAGAAATCGCTCCTGACTTGGGGGACCTTATGGGACACTGGGGGATCTAACAGTGGCCCGTTCTCTGTTAGCACATGCAAGGCAATCACCCTAAAGCCTGCACCGCCACTCTGACCCGGGAAGGCTGTCTTCTTATTGATTCTTACTGGTTAGTAGGAAGTCCACAGTTTGTACTGATTAATTCATTTGATTGTTATTATAGTGATGTTATTATTCACTTCTTTTTTGTAAGGAAACTGAATCACAGAGAAATTAGACAATTGCTGAAGAGCCCAAGACAGGACCCAAGTCCATGCATGCCCTCTCTGCCTTTCTATTGGTCACTGGTAGATACAGTCCCAGGCAAACTGCCAGGAGCTTCCAACAATAGTGAGATACACAACAAAAACAAAGCACTTTGGCACAAGGAGCTCACTTCTTATTTAGAATTCATTCGATACAATACTACAAAAATACTATTTACTTGCTTTTTATAACTCTTCACGTTTTAAGTATCTTTACATACAGAGAAGTGCCATTTTGGGAGATACTATTGAAGACAAAGATAGAGATAGGAAAGTCTATTTAGGAAAATCTAACAATAGTCTAGGGAACAGATGATGCTACTAGAATTAGTGTATACACAAGTATTAAGAGAGTATCCTGGAATTTAAAAGGTAACTAGATATTAAATCATTAGGACATAGAAAATGCATTTGGATGGGGGGGTGTGTCCCAAATAAGAAACTCCACTGGAAAGAAAAGTTTTGCTATTGCACATGACAGACCCCTGGAAATGTGAAGATGGGTGATATCATTTATGTCATTTATGAATACTTATATTTGAATAGTTACTTCTGAATATTTGCTCTGTTTATTTGCTGTATATATACTTTAAATGATGGGGTTTCAAAAACAATTCTCAAATGTAACAAAGGAATGAAAAATATAAACCTCTCAGATTAAAAAGGGATGCCAGTGGGGGTAAAAGTTCTAAGAAGTTCTGATAATGAATATATACAAGGCTTTGTCTGGTTGGTTACTACTCCTGACACACTGTTCCTGAACAGATACATCATTACCCAGAATTCACTGGGTAATGGATAAAGGGTGTAGAATTTCTGTATTATGCTAGTACATGTTTTCTGTTTATTCATCTGTTGAACTCACTGCAAATTAAAACTCATGAGGAAAGGCTTTCAAATAGCCTCAACTAAACTACACGCTTAAGTTCTGGCTACCATAGAGATGAGGAAAAGACATTTATTTAGTTCTTTCAGAAGGACTTTTGTCCTGATTTCCTTTGCAGGACATAGGGAACTCCCCTCTCTGCAAGGTTCATCTATTCAGGAATTCATTGAAAAAGGAATTCAGAGGCTTTGTAGTCAAAAATGCAGGCAAATGTTCCTCACAGTTGGATATAAAAAAGAGCCAAGAAAAAAATATCTCTACTAGAATCACACAGGAAAGAGTGTGCCATTATAGAGAAAGAGACAGGTTTAGGGGACAAAAAAATCAGAAGAGGAAGAGTCTGCTGTTAAATAGAGTATATGTTTGAGACATTGGAATATTCTATTTATTTTAGAAATGCTACAATTTATTTCACAATGTGCCAAGACTCCATGGTAACTAAGAGAATCCCCCTCGCTCAAATGCACCTAAAACTTACTACTTTTGTTGTTTTGGGGTTCGCTCAAATGCACCTAAAACTTACTACTTTTGTTGTTTTGGGGTTACACCCGGGTTTACTCCTGGCTCTGTGCTCAGAAATTCCTCCTGGCAGGCGTGGGGGACCATATAGTATACTGGTAATCAAACTAGGCTCCATCCTGGGTTGGCCGCGTGCAAAGCAAATGCCCTACCACTGTGCTATCTCTCCAGCCTGTTTACTTTTCTCCATTCTGTTCTCTAACTGCTTGTTGTACTTGATCTACACCTGATTTTATTTAATTTTTCAAATAAACCAAGCAATTTTCTGCTTCAGAACACTCCTCATACACTTTCTTTTGCCTGGAAGGTCTTTTTCTTTTCACATTCTAGTTCAATGTATTTATTCTTTAGGTTTTAAGTCAAATACTATTTCCACAGAGAAGTCTTGTTTAACCTACAAATTGTATCATGCTTTCTTAACACTGTGTTGATTTCTTTTGTCTTTGGTGGTTTTTCAGTTTTGATCTTCTTTTATTTTGTGAACACATCCAAGGATCAGGATGCCAGATACTGAACGCAAGGTAATCACATGCAAGACAAGTACCATACTCTGCAGCACTATTGCTACTGTCTTTAGATTTATTTATTTTCATGCTTTCTTTGAAGTAATATTAGTGGTATCAATTGATATTGTATTTTTTAGATACCATATTTTCAAGATGTTCCAGTAAACACATTTTAGGGTTAATTATTATAGTTTGGGTATCAAGATTAAGGAGTGTTGGATCTAGTTGTTGAGATATAAACATATACTTACCTCTATATCACTAATGTGTTCAGGTCTCCTGAAAATCATCCCTAAACCTCAAACTACCTCCATGTAATCTCCCTCTCTATCCTTATTGGTCTTTTACTTAATATAATTTGGGACAAAAGTTTTCCCACATTTGATAGCTTTAATTATTATGTCTTGTTATTCTATATATTACAGATAAGAGGCCAAAGTAATAGTACAAAAGCTGGATTATTGCCTTGCATGCATTCAACGCAACTTTGATATTCTACATCCCATATGGTCTCCTGAGCTTAACAGGAGTAATTCCTAAGTGCAGAGCTAGAAATAACCACTGAGCATCATCAGGTGTGGTCCCAAGAGCTTTATATAAGTATAAATATCAAAAATAATTAATTTTTGGACTAAACCTAGCAGTGCCTATGGCTTATTATTGGCTTTGTATTCCTGGATCATTCCCCGTTATACTCTGCGCACACAATTCAGTACCAGGGATCAAGCCACAGGTAAACTCTGTGCAAAGAAAAAGTACACTACTCATTCTTCTATCTCTCTTGAGTTACATGAATTTTAATTTTTTAAAGTTATCTTTCATCCAAGCTATAATTTCTTAAGGCATCAGTATAATAGACTATTGCCAAACTTGTCATCTCTTTCCATCACATTGTACAGTTGTTTAAGATTTGTGAAACAAAGTGATGGCAACAGAAAACAACTTCAAGATTTCTGAATCCTTCTCTTCTGCTATTTGCACAGTTTGATCTAAATACTTGTTCTTGTGTATGCATCTTTCATTGGAACACCTGCTCTATAACACTTGAACACCTGGTTTGAGACACAAACTTCTGAACTGTACCAAGGTTTACTTAGCGTATTCCTAAAGTGAGTATTTTATAAATTGTAGAATGTGTTTTAATCATTCTGGTTGTACTTGTTTTTTAGTTGGTTTATTTTTGCTTTTCTATTAGGGCCACACCTGGCAGTGCTCAGGGCCTACTCCTGGCTCTGTACTCAGGGATCAAGGAGAATGATCTAATCATTGTGCTATTGCTTTGATCCATCATCTGGGTGTACTTGTTAAAATTATTAATTTCCTCATGCAAGCTAAAATTGATTACAACACAGTATAGTTCATTAATCACATTAAGTCATGCATAATAGTCAACTTATAAGACTTACCGGTGATGTTTTACTCCTTAAATGCCTCATTACTTGTTTAATTTTGTAGTATAGAGTCATTGGATATCAACTGATACTCTTTTCATTATTTTCTCTGTGTACTACCAATGAGTATTTGTCCTTATCCTTGGGTTTATCTAACTAAACATTACTTCCACTTAAATTGAAGTAACTTTCCTAAATTCATCTTAGTTCTAAGTGTTTATATTTGAGACACCATGATTTCCAAAACTGTTAATTTAGAATTTTGCACTAAATGTCTCAATATTTTATCCAGACTATATCTGTCAACATGAACTTTTAGGAAAAAAAGGAAACTATGACAGTAATAGAATGAAAACACTTAAAAATTTAATTTGGGGCTGGAGTGGTGGCACAAACAGTAAGGCATTTGTTTGTCTTGCATGTGCTAGCCTAGGACAGACCAAGGTTCAATTCCCCAGTGTCTTATATGGACCCCCAAGCCAGGAGCAATTTCTGAGAGTTTAGCCAGGAGTAACCCCTGAACATCCCCGGATGTGGTCCAAAAAACAACAAAGCAATTTTAATTTAACTTTTTTATATAATACTCCTTCTAGATTCATTGTAAATTTGAAGTGTAGATTTCAAATCAGTATTCCTAAAGAAATCTATAAATTGCCATTTTTCATTGTCAAATAATATTTCTCTTGAAAATTTGTTAAAATAGTTTAGCTTTTTTGAAGAACAAGTTTTTGAATCTTTTATCAAGAGAGGTTGAGTAGCAAAATGTATCAGGAAAGAAAAACCCATCTACTTATTGGTGACAGAAAATAAATATATAATCTAAGTCATGGGCTTAGAGTAAAAGGATGGAAAACAATTATAAAATCCAAAGGGAAAAAAGCTGGAAGCCTCACTAATATCAGATCAAATTACATTCAATATAAAGAAAGAAATTAGAGACAAGAATGGACACTTCTTATTGATCAAAGTATTACTGAGGTATCTCAGGTAACAAAGAAATAAATTACAAAAATCTTGGGTCACAGCAAAAACAGTAATCAGTGATTACACTATAGTGATACGGACCCGTACACAAAGGAAAGAAGAGGAAGATAAAATAAACAACCTGAATGCACATTTCAAATTGCTGGAGAAGCAACAAATAATAAACTCAAACATGAATAGAAGAAAAGAAGTAACAACCACAACAAAAAAGAAAAAAATAAATGATATAGAAAACAATAAAGTAAAATAAAGAATTAATAAAAAGAGGAGCTGCTTCTTCAAAAGACTAAACAAGATGAAAAAATTGGAGAAAATCGTTGGCAAAACTTGAAAGTATGAAAAGAGAAATGTGCTCAGATAAATCTGATTAGACACCAAAATGGATAAACTACAGAAGAATCTCCAGGAAAAAAAAATCATGAGAGCTTACACAAATGAAATTGACAGATTTCTAGAAACATGTAATCTCCAAAAACTGAATGAAAAAAAGTAGAAAACTGGAAAAGGCAAAATATAATTAAGGAACTTGAAACAGTAGTAAAGAATCTCCAAAAGAATTGTAGTTGTAGCCCAAATGACTTTACATGGAGTTGTATCAAAACTTCAGAGAAGACTTACTTTTAATCTTTCTCAAAATATTAAGTAAGCTTTCCTCAGCCTCTTTCTGAATTTCAGTTCTATTCCTTATCATCTGAACCCTGGATCCAGTTAGGATTTTGTCTGGGAGGGAACAGGGAACACCCCAGTCCTTCCCATTAACCCTCCGTTTCCCAAATGGCAACAGTCATTTCAATTTATATCATATAGTTCCTGGCAGATTGGATCAGCATTTACATCTCTTAGAAAATATACAGCTCAAAACTCAGGTAAACACACCATGAAATAGTTCACAATATTTTTAACATACTTAGATAATCTCGATTGATTGGAAAAATAACCTCTAAATAATAACACCTCTAATAATACCTCTAGCCAATTTTCATACAAACAGTTTGATAGATCACTTTTTAAATATCCTGATATTCCATAATTCCAAACTACTAAAGGTGAAAAGATCTATTGGAAAGCTAAAGAAGGCACCTACATTTTAGCATATGGAGAGTACTTCTAGCAAATTTCCAAGTCCACCCAAATACCTGAACCTTATTGATAAAGACCTAAAATCAACATTTAATGGTTTAGCAATGGAAATCAAGGAGTCACTAGCCTGCAAAATTAAAAAAAATCAATAAATGAACAATTCAACCAACTCAAAGAAAAACTCTTTCAGAATATGAGTGAATCCATACAAATGGAACTGAAGGAACTGAAAAACTACGACATAACAGTAGAATTATACAGGTGGATAATTGCATTGACAAACTTGAAGACAAATTACAAGCCAGCCGTATTAAAGAAATCAGAAAGAAAAGAGACAAAACATTGGAAGAAAATGTAAGGCAATGTGAAAAAGACAAAAGAAATAATCTCCAAATTATAGGAATGCCAGAAGGTGAAGCAAAAGGGAAAGAACAAGAACAAGTAGTGAAGGAGATATAGCAAAGAATTTTCTCAACCTCTGTAAAGAGGCTTCTCTACAAATCCAAAAGGCAAAAAAAGGTAAACAAAATAGATCCTAACAAAAAATATCAAGACATTTAATAATCCACGCAGCAAAAAACAAAGAGAGAGATGGACTGTTTAAAGCCATAAAGGAGAAGAAGAATCTCACATATAAAGGAAAAAAATACATAAGAATCAAACCATATCTTCCATTTGAAACAATCCAGGCAAGAAAAAAGTGGAATGACATATTCAAACTACTGAATGAAAGAAACATTTAACCTAGAGTTAGATACCCAGAAAAACTCTCATTGACATGGGATGTAGAATCAAAAACATTCTCAAACCAAAAAACAAACAAACAAACAAACAAAAAAAACCATGAAATTTTCATGCTAACCAAATCACCCTAATGATCTACTCTAAGAGCAATTAAACAAACCAAATCCCCAATTGTAACAACAACCCTAGACAATATAATGTCACAACAGTTCTTTTTATCAATAGTTTTCTTAAACACCAATGGATGATAAACTCTTCCATTAAACGGCACAGAGCAATGGGTTGGATCAGAAAACAAAGCTCAAACACTTTCTGCCTGGAGGAAATACACAAGTTTAGGATAGACACAAGTTAAGAGTAAATGAATTAAAAACAATTAAACAAACTAGTAGAAAACAAACAAAAAAGCTGGCACAGCCATACCCATATCAAACCAAACTGCAATAAATCTCAAGATAGTACTTAGAGTAAAAGACAGACTCTATTTATTCATCAGGAAAACAATAGACCCAGAAATATTAACTCTGATGAGCATCTATGTAGAGCCAGAAAAATATGTAAGGTTTGCTCATAAATTTAGAGAAACATACGGATGGATAGAAACACAATAGAAGTAGATTTCAACACCCCATTATAGCCACTAGACAGATAGACTAGGCAGAACACTAGCAAAGACATAAGATCCATAAATGAGAAACTAGAAGAATTAGGATGAATAGAACTACACAGCTTAGTTTATCCTCAAAATTTGGAATACATATTCATCTCAAGTGCACATGGAACTATCTACAGGACAGACCACACTTTAGGACACGAATCTAACCTACATGAAGTCACAAAGATAAGTATATCAACCACCATATTAGACTAAAATGGCACAGAGTTTAAGAATAACAATAAAAAGATGTGGAGAAAATATAATACCTGGATTCTAAATAATATGCTGCTCAACAACAGCTGGATCAAAGGGGAAATAAAAGAAGAAGTAAAGAGATTCCTTAAAACTAATGATAATGAAAACAAATTGCCAAAATTTATGAGAAACAGCAAAAGCATTAATTAGCGGGAAACTCATAGCAATCAAGGCCTAATGAGGAAAGAAGAAAAAGACAAAATTAACATCCTAAAGAAACACCTTAAATATCTAAAAAACCAGCAGCAAAGAAATCCAAATACAAGGAGAAGAAAAAAAAATAATAAAAACTAAATCATAAATCAACAATATAAAAACAAAGAAAACAATAAAAAGAATAAATGAGAACAGGAGATGTGTTTTTGAAAGAATAAACAAGATAGACAAACCACTGGCAAAAACTCACAAGAAAAGAAAGGGAAAATACTCAAATAAATAAATAAGATCAAAATTGAAAGGAGAGAAATTACAACAGAGCCCCAAGAAATCCAAGACATTATGAGAATTTTATGAACAACTGTATTCATGATCTAGAGAACCTAGAGAAAAGGACACATTTTTGGAAAAACATCATCCCCCAAATACTGAGGAGGAAGTGGAAAGAATAAACAGGAAAATAATATAAAGTAAATTAGAACAGTAATTAAGATAGGCCCCCAAGAATAAAGCTGCAGGATCAGTTGGGTTTAAATGTGCATTTTATCAAGCATTTAGTATAGAGTTACTAACATTGATCCTTAGATTCTTCCAAAACATCAAAAATGGGAATGCTCCCTTATACTTTCCATGAAGCTAATATTATGCTCATTCCCAAAGCTGACAAAGACACCACAATGAAAGTAAACTACAGACCAACCTCATTAATGAGCATGGATGCAAAAAACCTTAACAAAAATTCTAGCAAACTGAATCCAACAACAGATCAGAAAGATTTTACATCATGACCAAATGGATTTCATCCCAGGATTGTAAGGACATGCAAATCAAACATTATAACATACCTTATCAGTAAAAGAAAGGATATAAACATATGATCACATGAATTGATGCAGAGAAAACAGTTGACAAAATAAAATACCCATTCATGATGAAAACCTTCAGCAAAATAGATGTGTATGGAATCTTCCTCAAGATAGTGACAATTATCTATAAAGATTCCACAGCCAATATTATTCTTTTTTTTGGGGGGCACACCTATTGATGCTCAGAGATTACTCCTGGCTATGCGCTCAGAAATTGCTCCTGGTTTGGGGGACCATATGGGAAGTCAGGGGATTCAACAGCAGTCCACCCTAGGCTAGCGCTTGCAAGGCAGACGCCTTACCTCTAGAGCCACTACTCTGGCCCACCAACTTTATTCTTAATGGCAAAAGACTGAGAGTATTTTTACTAACGTCTGGTATTAGGCAAAGATGTCTACTGTTTCTACTCTTATTCAACATAGTAATAGAAGTCCTAGCAATAGCAATCAGACAAGAGAAAGAAATCAAAGGAATCCAAACTGGAATAAAGGAAGTTAAACTAGTTTCTCACTGCAATGATATATCATGTTAGAATCAAAAGACTGTGTCAATAAGTTAATATCTTGACAAAGGTTCTATTCCATTAATTTTCCATTTGATTATGCCTGCTAATATTATCTAATATTTATATCCACAGGAAACAATGGAATATGCAACTGCATGTCATAAATTCCTGCTACAGAATTCATTTATTGAGTATGTTATTACAATTTATTTTCAACTCAAGTTAGTTTATCATTATATCATAATATTCATGATTTCAGTTTGCTTTCAGGAAAGGATCCTTGATGCTCAAGATGATACTTTATGGTGTAGATTTCTTTTACAGTGCTCATTACAATGTCGTTTAGTTTTCTAGACTTGAAAATTATGATTGTTTTAAAAATGGCCTATACATATTCTAACCTAGGAAGCCTTACTTCATTTACCCTCACCAATTTGCCTAAAAAAACTTTTCCATCTGACTTGCCGGCTTTATATTTTTCAAGCATTCTGACCCATTCTACCTGGGTTAGCCTTTCACCTGAAACCCATGGATTGATCCTCAGTGTCTGTTTATATGTGTGTGTGTGAGCGTATGTTTTGACCACCTCAATGTTTGTCTAATATTCATTTATTATATACATAATGTCTATCTATGTTTTATATTTTCCTTCCCCTGTTATACATAAACCCCCAACTTAACACTGTACAAATCATTTTTTATCCTTCACTCTCTCACCCATCCAATCTGTTATTTCTCCCTGCTTAATCCTTTTTACCCTCAGTTCTTAACTCTTCAGGAATCAATATCTTCCCCAAACCCATTCATCAACAAGTTCTCCATCCATCAACAAGAACAAGAATAATCAGTACGGATGCAGATGTTAGGAGAAAGGGATTCTTGTTCATTGCTGGTGGGAATATTAACCGGTCCAGGCATTTTGGAAAACAATATTGATATTCCTCAACAAACTGGAAATTGAACTTTCATATGATTCAACGATACCCACTCCTAGGAATATACCTTAGGATCCAAAACACAATGCAGAAAAACACTCTGAATTCCTATGTTCATTGCAGCAATATTCAGAATTTAGAAATAACCCAAGTACCCGAATACAAATAACGACTAAAGAACTATAGTACATCTACACAATAGAACATTATGCAGCTGTTAGAAAAAATGACGTCATGAAATTTGCTTATAAATGGATGAATATGGAGATTATCATGCTAAACAAAATGAGCCAGTGAGAGAGATAGATATAAAATGATTACACTCAATTTTGGGATTTTTTAATATAGATTATAATAATACCCAGAGATAAGGGACAAAATACCAGTCCATGGTAAAAAGTTGTCATAAATAGCAGATAAATGTAGCTAGGGAAAATATGGAACCACTATGATAATTATAGTTGGAAATTGGAAATTATCATTCTGGACAAGAACTGGGTGCTGAAAGGAAATAAAGTGATATGCATAATACCCCTTGAGTAAAAAAAAATTGAAAACTATAGTGTCTAAAAGGAATAAAAGGATAAAGTAATAAAGATAGAGATAGAAAGAGACGGAGAAAATGTATGCCCCAGAAGCAGGCAGGAGAGAGGGTGGTGGGACTGGAAGAGCTGGAGGGAAACTGGGATATTGGTGGGAAGAACTATGCATAAGTGAAGGGTGTTGTACATTGCATAACGAAAATTCAATCAGGAAAAACTTGGTAATTATGAAGAAAAGTTTTATTATTAAAAAAGTTTATAGGGGCCCGGGAGATAGCATGGAGGTAAGGCGTTTGCCTTTCATGTAAAAGGTCATCAGTTCAAATCCCAGTGCCCTATATGGTCCCCCGTGCCTGCCAGGAGCAATTTCTGAGCATGGAGCCAGGAGTAACCCCTGAGCACTGCCGGGTGTGACCCAAAAAAAAAGTTTATAACCACAGTGTTTAAATAAAGTAATTAAAATAAAAGACAATATAGGCTATCTGACCAATGTGTCAGCACAGACTATCTAATACCAAGCCCTCATGTATAGGATCAGCTAATTTTTGACAAGGAACCTGAGAGTATGGAGTGCAATAGTCTCTTCAAGAAATGATGTTGGGACAGATAACTGAATCCTCTCACACCTTCCACAAAAATCAACTATACATTTACCAACAACCTTGAAATCAGATCTCAATCTAAAAAGCATATTGAGGAACATACAAGCAGAAGTCTCTAAGTGCTAGATCTCAAAGGAGTCTTCAATGATATGACGCCAATGTTAGATAGAACGGAATCAAAACTAAAAAATAGGAATTAATTATACTCAGTAGTTTCTTTAAGACAAAGGCAATATAGACTAAAACTCAAAGATAGGTAACTGAATTGGAGAATATACTTGCACTAAAACCATCAAATAAAATTTGATATCCACAATATACTGATTACTTACAATAATTAACAAAAAGGAAACTAAAAGAATCACCAAAAATGGGGAGAGAAAATATACATACACTTACACACACACAGCCCACAGACTAAAGAAAAAAATACTCAGCATCAGTAAGCATTAGGGGAATCCAAATCAACTCAATAATGAGGTATAATTTTACACCTATAAAAATGATACATATCAATAATAGTATAATATACATACATAGGAATAATACATACATAGGAATAATAGTATAATAATAATATATAATAATAGTATAATATTTATGAAAATGTAGTAAAAATGAAATTCTAATTCATTTTTGGTGGTAATGTTGTCTGGTCCAGTCCCTAAGGATGGAATCATAGATGTTTCTTAAAATCAAGCTGCAATATAATCCAGCAATTCCACTTTTAAGTATCTATCCCCAGAACATAAAAACATTCATTCAAAAGGACATATATACACCTTATTCCTTTCAGCACTCAGTAAAAATAGCTAAGGTTTGAAACCAACCAAGATGCCCAACAACAGATGAGTGAATTGTGAAAATATGATATACAAGGATAATAGGCAGCTTTAAGGAATGTTCAAACATGCAATTTGCTGCAACATGGATGAAACTGGAAGACAACATGTTAAATGAAGTTATACAGAAGAAAAAGAGTAAATACTGGATGAGATCACTTATATTTGTAATTTAGAATTTAGTATTAGGGAAAACAATGGTTTAAAGGGAGGCTGCCGGCCTAACGAAATAGAATGGAGGGGGAGAAAGACAGTAGAGAAATAACAGGGGCAAGAGTTACAGAGAATCAGAAACATTAGTGATGTTAAGGAAGGACATATCTACATATTCAAACCACAGAGGCAGCGACACCAAAATTATGAGACCCAAACTTGAACAATTTTTAAATGGTGCCTGTCAATACAGCAGGCTAGGAAAGGGAGACTATGGGAAGGATCCTGGGGACATTGCTGGAGGGAAGTTCATATTAGTGATAGAACTGGTGCTGGAACATTGTATGTCTAAAACTCAACTATGAATAACTTTGTAAATCATGGTATTTCAATTTAAAAATTCATAAAATCGAAGACAAGTTTTCATATTATAAAGTTTGAGTCAATAATCTTAAATAAACAAATCTTTGAAACAGACATTTTCACTGTTTATAAAATTGCCTATTGATGTCTAACCTTTGTGTATTCTGAAAAATTTTTGTTCACTTATGAATAGCTATCTAATTATTCAAAAGCTGTCTTTATTTGCATTTCAACACTGATATTCAAGTGCCCAGCACCATCCATTCAGATATTCTAAACTTCCAACTACGTGATAGTCCCTCTTAAACCATTTTGTCATTTGAAATCAATTTTACTACACTTTATCCTCAGTTACCTGGAAAAATATATTATGACCAATTATGTTAATTATGTGACATGTGGTTTTAAATAAAGTAATTTATATTAGAAAAGAATATTAATTATTACAGATACTTCCAAAAAATGACTGATCTTGAGAGCACACCCGCTCATGTGCTTAATAGAGTCATCATACACTTTGATGACAAATCTTCCACATATATACAGTGACATGGTATAGAAATAATATCAGGTTATAGATTCTGTTCAATGTCTAATAGATTATAATATAGTCATATTTTCCCACCAATACTCTTTTTTTTTCTTTTGGGTCACACCGGTGATGCTCAGGAGTAACTCTGGCTATGCGCTCAGAAATTGCTCCTGGCTTGGGGAACCATATGAGATGCTGGGAAATCAAACCACAGCCTATCCTAGTTTAGCTCTTGCAAGGCAATCACCCTACCACTTGCACCACTGCTCTGGCCCCCCACCAATACTCTTATTATTTGCATATTACTTTAGGTTTTCTTATGCCTCTCTAAGATTATAATACATTTATGATATGAGACAAATTTATCCTTCTTCCCAAGTTTATCATGAATTTAGATACATAAGTTTTCTAGAACTAAATTTTATAGGTAATTATTAAATACAAATTGCTTTTCATTTCTTTCTTAGTTCCATTTCACATCCAAATATGCTTTAAGACATTTAGTTATACTGAGAATTAATTTTTGTATACATACCACCAGTATGTATACCCAGCTTTAAGGATCTTCTTACATTAGATTCTGATTGAACAACAAAAACACTTTATTTCAATTCTAGAGTGTTTAGAAATTATCATTTTAGCACCATGTGCTGCATTTTAATAGAGCATTTATCAAGTAAGTTGTCTCTGTTACCAGTATTATCAAACTTACTTAAATAGATATGTGGTATAGTTATAATATTAACTAATTCATAATCTTGCATAAAATATAGGATAGTTGGTTGCAATTTTTAAGCACATTTAAGAATTGAATAATTCCTATCATAAGATCTTCCAATATGTTCAAAATAGATAACTTATAAAACATTTAATTTACATATATTTATGAAGGACCACATTATTGCAGATCCCAAAAGCTTTGGCCTAGACCCTGAAGGTCAGAGTTAAAGCTTGACAAGGACTTCTTGATAGATCTGGGTCATAAGCAACCAAAACTTAGCTGAAATATTTATATTTTTCTTAAATATAGCCAGGCTATGCTTTAAATAATTTAACTAAATGTTTGCAGATGTATAAGTCATATCATAGGGGGAAAATAGCTAACTTATCATGAATACAGTGAACTGAGTCCAAGGAAATAAAAGTTATGTTTTCATTCTGAAAGAATGAAAGAGGTATATAGAAAACTATAAACAAAAATAAAATTAAAGATTACAAAAAGGAAATAAAAAGGGCCAGGTGGTGGCGCTGGAGGTAAAATGCCTGCCTTAGGACGGACCAGATCCCCGGGTTTCCCATATGGTCCCCCAAGCCAGGAGCAACTTCTGAGTGCATAGCCAGGAGTAACCCCTGAGCATCACTGGGTGTGGCCCAAAAACCAAAAAAAAAAAGAAAGAAGAAGAAAAAAAAAAGATTACAAAAAGAAACAATAGATAACAAAATCAACACCACCTACTTAAACAGAGGATACTGGAAGCACAAACTTTTTCTTCATGATGAAATAAAAGCAATACATCCTAAGAAGACTTTGTAAAGACTACGTTGTAGTAATGATGACCTTCACAAAGTGTCTTTGATTGGAACAAAAACAAACTTTACTTGAAATAGAAGAATTCATTATGCTATTTGAAACTAATTGCTGCCTCTACAAGAGGAAGCTAGCATTTATTTTATCAATTCAACAATTATCTATTGAGAATTCACTCTATACCAGATACTTTCTAAGTCTAAATATCTATAGAAAGAAACATTTACTCACAGGCATCATAGTCTATCTAATTCAATCAACCATATTCATAAATGTAAATGTACTGCTATGATAGTGCCTATAAAAATGAAGCCCTTAAGGGCCGGAGAGATAGCACAGCGTAGGATGTTTCCTTGCAAGCAGCCAATCCAGGATGGACGGTGGTTCGAGTCCCAGCATTCCATATGGTTCCCTGTGCCTGCCAGCAGAGATTTCTAAGCACAGAGCCCACATAAGAGAGAGAGGGGTCTTTGGCTTTCTGTCTTGCTGCCTCGGGGGCAAGACGGGGATAGATTTGGAGAGATTCAGCAGGAGGATAGAGAGAGGATTCAGCAAGAGAGGTGACTGGTAGAGAGGTTTGAATGCTGGGCTACTTATGGAGCAGGCTTAAAAGTTTTAAAAGCTTAGGAGCCACACATGGTGGCTAGAGCGTTAATAAAGTTGATATCTCCTGAAACCTGACTGCCTGTCAATTTTTCTCATGGCTATCCTGAACCCTCATAAAGGAAGGCTGGAGGGAGTTGCAGGCGCATGATCCAGGCTAGAGGAGAGAGGCCTCTCTCTGTCCATGCCTCCATCTCATCATCCATTTCACCATCCAGGACTCTATAATTAATATGTTTTTCAACGCCAAGAAATAATATTTTGTTGTAAAATCCCAAATGACCTGCAATTTTACACCACCTCATAAAACTAGTATCAACTACTACAAAACATTAAACATTTCACATTGTGCAATAATCTCCCCAGTTTGCGAACTGATCTTGCTATTTTATACCATTATCTCTCACATAGTAAGTCCTATGTAATTTTTAACATACCAAAGTTTCAAACTCAGAAAAAATATTGAAATCAGTTTCATTTAGTTATTAGAAATCAAAACCCCCCTTAAAAAGTTGCATTGCTTCAGAAATAAAATGTCATGATTAAAAATGATAGTAATCATACTAATTATAGTTATTTATTGCCCAGAAGAAAATTTCAAAACAAAACATTTTTGCTCTAAAATATTTTTACTTCAAGACTGACTTAAGACTCAAATGCCTAATGAAATGTACTCATATTTGAATTATACCACTGAAGCATTCTCTATTTATAAGATAAACAGTTATAAATTAGAGAAAAGATGATCTTTTAATATCAAAAAGTGAATACTTTCATGTGATTTCTGTGTCTCATAAAATTACTTTTGTTGGAATAATCTTTGTAGCTAATGCAACACTCCATTTTAATCTTGTTTGTCTGCCTTAAAATGCAGAGAAAAAAAAGATCTTTTTGAGATAAATATATAAGTAACTGCTGTAAGTAACAGAGATAGCTATCACTGGGGACACCCTTACTAACTGCATGATTGGAAATATTAAGTTTACAGAACCTCCATTTTCTCACCTGTAAAATTAGGTATTTCAGTAATCAAATTCAGATTGATGATAAAAGAAAAAAAGGAATAAAGAAAATAAATACTGGCCAGAAAGAGCTTCACATATAGAAATTCTCAATAATTATTGTTTATCTCTAACCATATATCTGAGTGTTCTGGAAATAAGTGACAATTTTAGCAGCTTAATGCCACAGTTTGGATTTGATATGGCTTTGAAATTTGTGTTTTTGAATATAGCATCCCATTTTCTTTAATTCAGGCATATAATTAATTCTGTCAGTGTAAATGAAATAAAGCAGAAGATGTCTCAATTTCAGCTTAGTAAAAGGGAATTGTGCACAAATTGTCATTATATAAGATGAATCCTGGTGCCATAAAAGGCATGTGAGTATTCAGAGGAGACAATAGTTTATACCAGTGGACAGATGGTAAAGGCTTGGCAGGGTGTGGGGAGAGTCCGATAGTCACATCCTTAGTGCAGGATTTAGGCTAGTTAGACAAAAGGTTCCACTCAGCAGGGTACAGCAAGGGCAGAATATGACCTGAATGGGGTTTCTGGTTACAGCACTCTAAAAACTCCTTCCTGCATGTCTGGGAAAATATCGTTAATGCTTTAAGAAACACTATCACTTAATATCCCTGTATATAAACACTGTAGTTTTTAAATTTCCTCCTTAACAGAAGTTAAAATAAATGATTACATGTATAACCTTCCCAGAATTCCTAGCTAATGCTCTGTAGTCCAATCTTGACAAAAAGAGGGAAAGACATTGCCTCTGTCTCAAGTAGCTTGGGCAGAGGAAGTCTAAGCTATGGAGAGGAAGCTATCTTGGCATCTTTCTGAGGCCCAGTAAGCAGATGGCCACAATGCAAACTCCATCAAGGTAATTGGCACCTTACTGATATGCTCTGAGCAGGAAGGGACCTAAATATGCCCTTGTTTGGCTGCCCTTTCTCAGGAGGCATATTGACAGCACAGGAGGAAGAAAAATGAGTGCTTCCAAGGAAAATAAAGATGGCCTTTCAAATCTAGGCTACTGCAGTTGCCTGGATAGAAAATTTGGTGCCTTTCAAACTTAATTCCTTGAAGATTTTTGTCTTACTTCTTCTAGGATAAATTAGGTTCATAGAATTCCACTCATGGGGGCCCCGGGAGATAGCGTGGAGGTAAGGCGTTTGCCTTTCATGCAAAAGGTCATCGGTTCGAATCC
>PVKC010015323.1:0-21535 GCA_004027635.1 Crocidura indochinensis
GGGTTACTCCTGGCTATGCGCTCAGAAGTCGCTCCTGGCTTGGGGGACCATATGGGAAACCGGGGGATCGAACCGCGATCCGTCCTAGGCTAGCGCAGGCAAGGCAGGTACCTTGCCTCCAGCACCACCGCCCGGCCCCCATCAATGTCCAGTTTTCTAAGGAATATTCATATTGTTTTTCAGAAAGGCTGGACTAGACAGAATTTCAGTAAGAATGAGAAGAGACTAAAATATTAAGAATGCTAAAAATGCTAAGACAGTAACTTAAACTTTAATACAATCATACCCTCTCTCAAGAAAAATAAAGATTAAAACAATGATCACCAATATAAAGAACTAGTTATACTAGTTGTATGAATTAAATAATCATTAAATATTAATAATGTCATTATGTACTAAATGGTCATCTGTAAGATGGTACCCAGCTACTAACCCAAAAACAAAGACATTTCCACATCTTCCTCTTTCTTTAAACCTATCCCTTTGATATGTAGAAGACATCTGGATCTCATTCCACCCTTCACTGCCTGTTTGAATTTATACTGGAGAATTTAAAAAAAGTCAGTCTGGCTTTGGTATACTGAGACATCACAAGGGGAAAAGTAAACTGATTTCATGACTCTCTCCTGACTGACTTGGTTTGTTATTTCTTTGTCACTATCTTACCTGCTTCAGAACCATCCGCCTGGGCTTGGAAACATGGCATGAGGGATGATTCCACAAGGTGAGGTTTTATGTCCTAACATGTGATCTATTTCACAGCCTTCATCATGCTAGTCACTTATTAATCTAACCCATATTTCCTTAAACTCTTTATTATGTATCCAGCTAGTATTGTGATTTGGAAATGACTTCCTCAACTTCCTTTTTAAGCCTTTTAATGCACAGTGAAGAGAATCACAAACTCCTGAACAAGGTGTTTTAGTTCCCCATAGTGTGTAGGTCTTCTACCTCTATTCTCTTCATGAAGGTGTGTACCTTTCTCTACTGAAAACATGCAAAAATGGTTGCTAGTTATGGCAATCTTCAAGAAATTGTTTTCAGATAAATATGAACCCAATAAATGAGCTTTCCCCTCTTTAGGACAGCTCGTAGTCAAAAAAAAAACAAGGGGAAAATATTGTAATATGCCTTAAGGCAGGATCAAATCTATCGTGAAACTGCAGCTCTGAGAACTCAATATATCTAGATATATCCAGACTCCAGCAGTAACTACAGTGCTGCTTCATCCAGATAAATCTTACAATCTTGTCATAAAACATATCATAAAATAATATCGCTGAATTTCTCCTGCAGGCTTATCGTCTAGTAAACCAAACAAAGGTTAGCCTTGCATTGTTCCCAAATACCTTGCTAATTTTTCTCCTTAATGAGCTAAAATCCTTGGTCACTGGAATTCCAATATTCATTATGAGCTCTTTAACTTATCATTTTTATAAAATGCCTCTTTTCTTTGCTCCTGCTAGTTCTACTGGAATAAATATTACAAACACTTTTGTGGATCATTCTGAATGAGCATATTCCAGAAATTTATTCTTCCCACAGAACTTCAATAGTGTATTCTTTTGTGTTACTTATTTGTCAATAACTCAAATACTTCACTTATGCCAAAAATGAAAATGATGATAACCATTCTATAAGTTTGTAATGGGGATTTAAATGAGATCTTGATAAAACTCAGAGTATAATACCTGGCCTATGGTTTTTGACCTCTAGAAAATATGCTCCTTTCTTTCACTATCTGTTTCTTCAGATTTAGCTGCAAACTGGGACACTGATTCTGTCCATAGGAGGAATATCAGCCTCTGTTTGTTTCTTCTTTACCTCACATGAACTACAGTAATCAGTACAAATGACATATACATTTCTAGTTAAACATATGATTTGAGTAGGGGATGGGCAAGAAAGATTCACCAAGGTATAACTTTTCAACAGCTTATTACAAAATGCCTTGTTGGGTATCCCATGGGTATCCCATGGATAATATTCCATTTGGCAAGATGATCTAACATTTAACAGAGGCAATAGATATTGCCCATAAAAAATTGCTAATGGACCTAACACAGCCACTTTCAGTTTCTATTGATAGGTATTCCATTCTAAAGAGAAGGGGAAATATATTTTGGGCAAATGACTAGACGAAGATTTTTTAAAACAGAATGAAGTGTTTAAACAAGCTCTGAAGGAGCATCACTCATTATCTGATTCAGGATGAAAGTCACATAATTAATTTTTGTCAGTCACCTTTTTAAAAAATACCTTCAAATTGTAACTTTTACCTCTTTTTAAACAAAGAATTATAAAGTCATATCAACAATCTGGGTCTATTAGAACCAAGCAGAGAGAGCAAGGTGAGGGTTGGGGATTATCTTTTTCTAATCTTAAGGATTTGTGTTGTATTTTTAATGTGTTACTTCCAAGGATATGACTGGTTCATGTGTTTAAAAAATTTGATACATTTTTATATAGGTCTAAATTTACTTTAAAAATAGTGACATGGGGCCTGAGATGTAGCACAGTGGTAGGGCACTTGCCTTGCACATGGCTGACCCAGGACTAATGGTGGTTTGATTCCTGGTATCCCATATGGTTCCCTGAGCCTGCCAGGGGCATTTCTGAGCACAGAGTCAGGAATAACCCCTGAACATAGCAGGGTGTGACCCAAAACCAAAACAAAATAGAATAAAAACAAACAAAAAACCCCAAATAGTAACATATCATCTAATGATATTTTAAGAGATGAAAAAATTAGGCATTATTTTAAGCAAACCAAATAACCAACCAACCAACCAACCAATCATGTTCCACAAACCTTTTACAATGTCCATTAAGGAAATTAATATTAAATTCCTACCTAAAGTGAATTAAAGGAAAGTCTTTATTTATTAAGACCTTATTAGTGCAGGAAATATTTTAAATATTAATAATACCTTTCTTATTTCAGAAATGCTTTTCTCTCATTACAAACAAGAATTTATCTAACCTTCACAATCTGGTTCACATGTTGCATCTTTATCGAAATTTCCCAAAAATAAACTGTTTTCTTTCTTCTAAATCCACATAGAATTTAACCAATTCCTAATGAATGATATCTCAGATTAACCAAATGAATTACAAGGGTATTGTAAAACTTTTTTCATAATAAAATACATTAAAATACTATGTAACTACACTAATATATAGGAACAAAATTCACATGGACTCACTATACATCTAGTATACTGGTATTGTCATATGTTCATTTTAAAAATTGTCATTTAAGAAAAATTAGAAAAATAAACTTTCCTGGGTTCCTAAACATATTCTGAACCTCACCTTACTGAAGGGTAAATTTATCCCATATTATGCACTCTACTTTGCATAATAGTAATAATAGTTATTATAATTATTAATTGCTACATGTTAGGAATAAAACTCAGGTTCCCATATTTCCTAAAGGAACCCAAAAGCTAAATCATGTACACAAACTCTGTAATTGTTTTTTTATATTTTCTATAACTATTCTTTCCTCCTTAGATCAAAAGTTTACAAAGTCCCTCTTAGGAGTTATCTAATATATATTAGATATATATAACATATATGCTAATATATATTAGATATATTCCTAATATATACCTAATATATTTTAGGAAGTTCTTGGGAGTTTTTTGAGTTAAATTTTATATGTAAAATTTATATATATTTATATATGAAATTTAATTTACATAAAAATATATAATATAAATAATACAATAATTTATACTTTTAATATAATATAATAATATATCATTATAATAACAAATAATATAAAATTATATATATAATCTCTTAAAATTTGACTAAAAAAAACTCTCAAGAATTTCCTTAGTGATCTGGAACACTTTCACCACTTCTTTTAAGCATAGTACTGGAAGAACTTGCCATAGCAATTAGGCAATAAAAAACTTTCAGGGGCGTCAAGGCATTAAGGGAATCAAGGAAGAAGACAGCTCTCACTGTTTGCAGATGACATATTACTATATGTAGAAAATTCTAAATGTTCTACAACAAACTTTGAGAAACAATAGATTTGCATAGTAAAGTGGCAAGCTACAAAATTAATATACAAAAATCCATGCCTTTTATATATAAAATAATGAATGAGAAGAAAAAGATATTATAGAAACAATCCCATTCAGAATTGTGCCTTAGAAAAATCAAGTACCTTTGAATAAATTTAAATAAAGAGGTGTTGACCTATACAGATAAAACTACAAAACATTGCTTCAAGAAATAAAGAGGACACAAGAACATGGAAACACATCCCCTGCTCATGTATTCAGAGGACTAATGTCATTATAATGGTGATAATTCCCAAAGTATTGTAGAGATCTAATGCAATATCTATAAGCCTTTTGAAAACAATATGAATATACCTCAAATAACTAGAAGCTGAACTTTCGTATGACCCAGAAATACTACTCCTAGGAACATACTTATTTTCCAAATAAGTAGATCAATATTTCTGAAATTTATTTGGAACAATAAATATCTGTAAACAGCTAAAACAATCTTTGGGGAAAAGAAGTTGGCAGACATCATTTTTCCCAACTTCAACCTATACTAAAAACAGAAGTCATTAAAACAGCATAAGTATTGGAATAAAGACAAACTCTCAGATCAATGGAATAGACTCAAAAATTCTTAAACTGACCCTAAAGTATTTGATCTATTAATCTCTGTTAAAGTGACAAGAAATACAAAGTGGAGCAAAGAATACCTTTTCAGCAAGTTTTGTTAGGAAAATTGGTCAACTACATGCAAAAAAATGAACTAAGACTTCTCTTTAATGCCACACACAAAAGTCAAATAAAAATGAATTAAAGGCCTTAATGTTAGACCTAAAATGATAAGTACTTAAAAAAACATGGGCAGAACACTCCATGACATTGAATTTAAAGGCATCTTCAAAAATAAAACACCTCTGGCCAAGCAAATGGAAACAAAGATAAACAAATGAAACTACATTAAACTAAGAAGCTTCTGTACCTCAAAGAAAATGGTGACTAAGAAAGACAGCTCACTAAATGGGACAAAATATTCATTGAATATCCATCTGATAAGGGGTTAATATCTAAGCTATATAAGTCACTGGTAAAGCTTAACAAGAAAAGCACATATAACCCCACCCTTAAATGGGAAGAAGAGATGAAAAGTCATTTCCTCAAAGAAGAAATATAGATGGTTGAAAGGTACAGGAAAAAATGCTCCACATCATTAATCATCAGGGAGGTGCAAATCAAAATCACGAGATAACATCTCATACCACAGAGACTGGTACACATAAAAAAGAAATTCACATGAACTCACTATACATCTAAAAAACAAATTCACATGAACTCACTATACATCTAGAATTCTAGTATTGCCATATATTTATTTTACAAATTGTGACTTAAAAAATTAGAAAAATTGGGGCCCGGGAGATAGCATGGAGGTAAGGTGTTTGCCTTTCATGCAAAAGGTCATCGGTTCGAATCCCGGTGCCCCATATGGTCCCCCGTGCCTGCCAGGAGCAATTTCTGAGCATGGAGCCAGGAGTAACCCCTGAGCACTGCTGGGTGTGACCCAAAAACCAAAAAAAAAAAAAATTAGAAAAATTGAGAACAATCAATGCTGGTGTGGGTGTGGAGAGAAACGGACTCTCATACAGTGCTGGTGAAAATATAAACTGGTCCAGACTTTTTGAAAACAATATGAATATACCTCAAATAACTAGAAGTTGACCTTCCATATGACCCAGAACTACTCCTAGGAACATACCTTATGGCCCCAAAACAATGCAGAAAATCCCTCTGGACTTCTCCTGTATTTATTCCAGCACTATTTACAATAGCAAGAATCTGGAAACAACCCAAGTTGTCCAAGAACAAATGTGTGGATAAAGAAACTGTTGTGTATCTTCAAAATGTGATATTACACAGCTTTTAGGAAAAATAAAGTTACAAAAATTTGCTTATACATCAATGGATTTTATGCTGAGAAAATGAGTCAAAGGGAGAGAGATAGGCATAAAATATTGCACTCATTAATGGAATATAAAAGTAGATTATATAAAATAATATCCAAAGACATTAGAGGCAAGAGCCAGGAGGACCAGTCCATGGTAGAAAGCTTGCCACAGATAGCAGGGTAGTTTAGTTGGGGCAGAGAAGGAATACTGTGACAATAATAGATGGAAATGACCTCTCTGGACAATAAAGCAGTGATAAAAGGAAGTAAAGAGATATGCATGATATCCCTTCAGTAACAATGTTGCAAACCAAAATACCTCAACAGGGAAAAAAAGAGAGAGATAAAGAGATAAATAGAGAATGTTTGCCACAGAGGCAGAAAAGAGCACAAGGGAGTGGGTGGTACATTAGTGGCAGGAAATGTGCACTGGTGAAGGTGTTGTACATTGTATGACTGAAACACAATAATAAACAACCTTGTGACTGTGGTTCTTAGTGATTCAATTAAATAATTTATTAAAAAATAGAAAAAGGTGGAGCTTAGTCACTGTGGCTGGGGCTGACCTACGCATTCTATCAGGTAGAGTCAAATGGGCAGTTGATCCAAGCTGACCTGTGGAGCTCAGTCTCTGTGGCTGGGGGTTAAAACACGCCTTCTGGCAGGTAAGGGGAAGAGCGGTGAATCCAGGCTGACCTGTGGAGTTCAGTCTCTGTGGCTGGGGCTGAATCAAGCCATCTGCCAGGTAGAGGGGGAGGGGTGGTTGACCCCGGCTGACCTGTGGAGCTCAGTCTGAGGCTGCAGGCTGAGTCAGTCACTCAAAGCCAAAAGACCAAATGCAAAGAAATATGGGTAAACTAAGGAAAACACTAACAACTGAAAATATGGAGAGAAATCCTAGCAAGCTTCCAAGTCCACCAAAATGCATGGGCCCAATAGATGAAGACCTAAAAGCAGCCTTGCAAGCCATGGCAAAAGAAATCAAGGAATCACTAGCTAGCGAGTTTAAGAAATTCATAAATGAACAAATCAACCAACTCAAAAAAGAACTTTTACAGAAGATGAGCAAATCCATACAAATGAAGTTAAAGGAAATAAAGTCTTAGCAAGCCATAGTAGCGGAATTACGCAGTTGGAGAATCACAGAAGAACTTGAAGAACTACAAACCAAAAATGGCAAAAATACCAATAAGGAAATAAAAGGTAAAGCATTGGGCGAAAAAATTAGGTATTTAATGAACAAAGACAAAAGAGATAATCTATAGATTGTAGGAGTACCAGAAGGGGAGGAAATAGGGAAAGGGGGAGAACAAGTGGTTTGGAAAATAATAGCAGATAACTTTGCCACCTTCTGCAAAGAGGCTCCAGTGAAAATCCAAGAGATGAAAAGGATCCCCAATAAAATAGACCCTAATAAACCAACACCAAGACATAGAGAAATAAAAATAAATAAATAAATAAAAAACAAAGAAAAAGATGAACTCCTTAAAGCAATAAGGTAGAGCAAAATCCTTAAATACATATGAAGGAATATAAGAATCAAACCAGATCTCCCAATTGAACCTATTCAAGCAAGAAGACAGTGGAATAGCATATTTAAACAACTGAATGAAAGAAACTTACAACCTAGAGTTCACTACCCAGCAAAACTCTCATGTATATGGAAGGGAGGACTAAAAAAATTCTCAGAAAAAGAAGAACTTGCATAATTTGAGCAAACAAAACCAATTCTAAATGATGAAATACATCAAATCCAAACCCCATTTGTTTTTGTTTTGTTTTGGTTTGGTTTTGGTTTTGGGGGCCACACCCATTTGTTGCTCAGTGTTACTCCTGGCTAAGAGCTCAGAAATTGCCCCTGGCTTTGGGGGACCATATGGGATGCTGGGGGATCAAACTGGGGGATCAAACCACGATCCTTCCTTGGCTAGCACTTACAAAGAAGACACCTTACCTCTAGCACCACCTCACCGTCCCCAAATCCCCATTTGTAACAACAACCACCCTACACAATGCAACTGCACAACAGCCCTCTCTATCAATAATCTCCTTAAATGCCAATGGATTAAACTCTCCCATTGAAAGACACATAGTAGAGACTTGAATTAGAAAACAAAAACAGATTTCAGCTGCTTGCAAGAAACACGCCTACAAGTATAGGATAGACACAGGCTTAGAATAAAAGATTGGAAATCAATTATTAAAGCCAATGGAAAACAAACAAACAAAAAAAGCTGGGACATCCATTCGTATATCAGACCAAATTGCTCAACTCAAGAAAGTGGTTAGAGACAAAGAGGGTCACCATTTACTGATAAGGGGACCACTGGACCAAGAAGTATTAACTCTGTTCAATATTTATGCACCAAACACAGAGCCAGCAAAATATGTAAGGCATTTGCTCACAAGCCTGGAGAAAATATGGAAGGTAATGTGATAGTAGTAGTAGACTTCAATACTTCATTATCACCACTGGACAGATCCACCAGACAGAAAACTAGCAAAGAAATAAGAGCCCTAAATGAGAAATTAGAAGAACAAGGGCTATTGGACTTACATAGGGCCCTCCACCCCCAGAAAGCAGAATACACATTCTTCTCAAGTGTGCATGGAACTTTCTCCAGAATAGAGCTTGCCTTAGGATATAAATCTAACTTTCATAAAGTTACAAATATAAAGATTATTAGAAGTATCCTATAAGATCACTATGCAACACAGATCAAAAATGACTACAAAAAGAAGCTATGGAGAAAATCCAACAGCTGGAGATTAAACAACAACTCTTCAACAACAGTTGTTAGGAAAGAGAAGAACGTCAAAATCAACAATTTAAAGAGACACCTTAAGGAGCTGGAAAAACAGCAGCAAAGAAACCCAAACACAACCAGAAGACAAGAAATAATAAAAATCAGAGCAGAAATAAACAACATAGAAACTAAGAAAACAAAACAAAAATCAATGAGAACAGGAGTTTGTTTTTCGAGAGAATAAACAAGATTGACAAACCACTAGCAAGACTCACCAAAAAGAGGGAAAATGTCCAAATGAATAGGATCACAAAAGAAAGGGGAGAGATTACAACAGAATCCCAAGAAACCCAACACATCATGAGAACTTATTATGAACAACTATACTCAGTCAGATTAGAGAGTCCAGAAGAAACCAACAGAGTTTTGGAAAAATATCATCTTCTGAGACTGGATAATAAGGATGTAGAAAGTCTAAACAGGCCAATTCCATCTGAGGAAATTGAATCAGTAATTAAGAAATTCCCCAAGAACAAAAGTACAGGTCCAGATGGTTTTTACAGGTGAATTCTATCAAACATTTTGAGAAGAATTATTACCACTGATCCAGAGACTCTTCCAAAACATTGAAAATATAGGAATCCTTCCTAATTCCTTTTATGATGCTAATATCACACTCATTTCCAAAGATGACAAAGACATCACCAAGAAAGAAAACTACAGACCAATCTCACTAATGAACATAGATGCAAAAATACTCAACAAAATTTTAGCTAACCAAATCCAGCACTACATCAAAATGACTACACACCATGACCAAGTGGGTTTCATCCCAGGGATGCAAGGTTGGTTCAACATATGCAAATAAATCAACATCATACATCACATCAAAAAGAAAGACAAAAACCACATGACCATATCAATCAAAGCAGAGAAGTCGTTTGACAAAATCCAACATCCATTCATGTTGAAAACACTCAGCAAAGTAGGGTTAGAGGGAACCTTCCTCAGGATAGTTACAGCTATCTATGAAAAGCCCACAGTCAACATTATCATTAATGGAGAAAAACTGAAAGCATTTCCAGTAAGATCAGGAACTAGGCAAGGCTGTCCACTCTCTCCACTCTTATTCAATATAATCTTAGAAGTTCTAGAAGTAGCAATCCGACAAGAGAAGGGAATCAAAGGAATCCAAATTGGGAATGAGGAACTCAAACTATCTCTTTTAATAGATGACATGATGATATACATTGAAAACCCTAAAGAGTCCACGGTAAAACTCATAGAAACAATTAACCAATACAGCAAAGTGGCCAGCTACAAAGTAAATACACAAACGACAGTAATGTTCCTCTATACAAATAACAAAATAGAGGAGAAAGAGATTAAGGAGACAATCCCATTTAAAATAGTATCCAAAAATATCAAGTACCTAGGTATCAACCTTGCAAGAGAAGTGAAAGAACTATACCATTAAAACTTCAAAACACTTCAGAAAGAAATTGAAGAGGACCTAAGGAAATGGAAGAATATCCCAAGGTCACAGGTAGGCAGAATCAACATTTACTGGGGCTCAGTGTTCAAAATAAGTGGAAGAGAAACAGCACAAAGCCTCGACTATTCATTATACCATAAAGAAACCAACAACAACAGAAACAACGGCTTTGAGTGTACAGGACATGAAGCATATTACCATCCAGACCATTGAAACAGTCAACTGCAAACCACAGACTTCTATTACAGGACCTACTCATCAAACACATTTGGGCAAATTAACATTTCCTTTCTCTCTCTTTTCTTCTCTCTTCTCACTACTGCTTTCTTTCTCCCCTTTCTTCTACCTCTTCTTCCTCCTCATCATCAATCGTTGTCAAATAAAACCCACACTGTTACTTTCTCCTTAGGAAAGGAATTTCAATACATAAGTGCCTATGCAAGCAAAAAAAAAAAGAGCACAAATTAATTTTTGGTTTTGTTATTGTTGTTTGTTGTTTTTCCCCCATGATTTTTGTGCTTTGTTTTTTTATTTCAGGATCATGGTTATTCTGTGGTTGTTGTCTTTATTGCTGTGTGCTTTTTGAGATTTTCGTTTGATCTTTTTTAAAAATTTTTGTATTGTTGTTATGTTTTTCTTTCTTTTTTTCTTCTATTAAATTAATACTTAAAGCCTCTAGAAGGAATCCTCCCATTTTCTGATTGTTTGATTTTTGCCCCATTTTGTTTTTTTTTTCCCCTTTCCTTCAAACAGAATCACATAACTTGAACCATCTTGTTCTGTCTCTCAAATTGAGGGGGAAATAATGGAGGATACCAAAACCAGTCATATGAACAGTAAGTAGAAATAAAGAAATGACCAGACTTAAACACCAAATCTAAAGCTAATGACAACAGAATCGAGACCCAATCTACAACATGCCAGACATAGAAAGGACCACTTATACTAGCAACCCAATGGGTAAAATGGATATTTGGGATGCATGCTGGGAACAGGGGTAGAGGGAGAACAACATTGGTGGTGGGAATGCCCTTAATTCAATGTCGCTATGTACCTAAAATATTACTGTGAAAGATTTGTAATACATTTTGGTCAAAATAAAATTAAAAAAAAAAAGAAAAATATATGGGACCAAGGAATAGCAAGAACATATAGGGTACTTGCCTTCCATTTGGCCAACCTGGGTTCTATCTATAGCATCCCATTTGGTTCCCTGTACCAGCAGGAGTGATTCCTGAGCAGAGTCAGGAGTAACCCCTCAGCACCACCATGTGTGGCCCCAAAAAACAAAATGAAAAAAAAATGGAATCTCCTTAGTGCTAATATTTAGTGATACCCATGGCTACCGTTTTCTGATATGACTAAGAATGTTTCCTACTTTTTTCCAGTGATAAAGCTACATTGTTTTGTTAGACCTAAATGTTCCTATTTGTAATGAACTTTTAAGGAAACCGATTTAGAACAAACTAGTAACCCAGAAACCTGGAAATTTGTTTCCATTTTCAAATTTTCCTTTGTTGTTCAGTACTTAGCTTTTAGAAAAAAATTAGTGTGTGTATGTGTGTGAGCATATATATGGACAAGTATGCCCACATGCATTCAACATATCAAAATAAAACTGAAAAGTAAGGCTTTACTTTAGTAAAACACATTTTATTACCTATCTTTAAAGTTGGCTATTTAAAGTGCACAAATTCTCATCACTAAATCATTATAAATTTGTAATTGTACATACTTCTGAAATCTGTCTTTTCAGTACTCAACTTACCATGCTCTGCTCTTAAATTCTTGTATAAGTAATTTGAAAATGAACACTGAGTAAGAGGTGCTGTTGACAGTTTAGAAAGGTTTTTGACATGAACCATCTGACAAACAAGGCAAGTCTCTCTAGAACGCTTCACAAACTAAAGGATGCAGCCAGCATATATCACTCAAATGGTTGCTCTTGAAATAGGAGACATATCACCACTGACTTTCAGGATATATTTTCCTTGTGGATAACTTTCCAAAATTTTGAAACACATCATTTTTTTTAGATTCAAATTTTTTTTTCAGACAGTTTCCCTGTAGTTTGATCGTAGCCATTGACATTTACAACACATGTACGAAGAATTGACTACTTGAAAACTTAAGGATCTGATGTGGAATACTGTTTGCTAAGCAGAGCTGCTATAAGAATTGTGGTGACTTTATTTCCTCTCCAACTTATCAAAGGCTGACTTAGTGGACGTGTGGCAACTTCATCATTATATCCAGCAGGATCTCATTTATTACTGCCTTAGATTTAAAGATAAAACTCTTTTTTGGGGGTAGGAGGGAATTGGAGACACACCCTGCAGTGTTCCTGAATTATTCCTGGCTAGTTCTTTGGGGATTGCTCTCAGAGGTATTTGGGGGACTATGTGGGCCTGGAAATTGAAACCAGGGTTCCAGCATGCTATAATAATAATACTCTTAACAAAGGTGATAATCTCACAAACTATACTCTCACAAATAATACTCCTAACAAATGTACTCTCACAAATAATACTCTTTTTTTTTTTAGCTTTTGGGCCACACCCAGTGATGCTCAGGGGTTACTCCTGGCTATTCGCTCAGAAGTCGCTCCTGGCAGGTAGGGGATCATATGGGGAACTGGGGGATCGAACCGCCGTCCGTCCTAGGTTAGCTCAGGCAAGGCAGACACCTTACCTCCAACGCCACCGCCTGGCCCCCAATACTCTTTTGTTTTGTTTTGTTTTGTTTTTTGTTTTGGGGCCACACCCAGTGACGTTCAGGTGTTACTCCTGGCTATGTGCTCAGAAGTTGCTCCTGGCTTGGGGGACCATATGGGACACCGGGGATCGAACCGCAGTCTGGTCCATCCAAGGCTAGCGCAGGCAAGGCAGGCACCTTATCTCTTGCGCCACCACCTGGCCCCACAAATAATACTCTTAACAAATGTGACAATCTCACAAAGTATCAATGTGATAGTCTCAAACAGATATATTAAACATGAAATGATTTTTAGAAACTATCATTTTTTTGGAGGGGGCGGGAGATAGCATGGAGGTAAGGCGTTTGCCTTTCATGCAAAAGGTCATCGGTTCGAATCCTGGTGCCCCATATGGTTCCCCGTGCCTGCCAGGAGCAATTTCTGAGCATGGAGCCAGGAATAACCCCTGAGCACTGCCGGGTGTGACCCAAAAACCAAAAAAAAAAAAAAAAAAAAAAAACAAACAAAAGAAACTATCATTTTTTGTAACAATAAGTTAAAAAGAAAAGAAAAAAAGGATATCCTTGCCATATATAGGTGGCTTCAAATCAGCGCATAAACTGTTTTACTGATGGCTGCCAGGCCACTGCTTCTATATCTCAGTATAAAGATGAGGTACCAGCAGAATGCCTGCCCCAGAGAGAGGCAGGGGTGGGTGGGTAAAAGAGAAATTGCAGACAGGCCCGGGAGATAGCATGGAGGTAAGGCGTTTGCCTTTCATGCAGAAGGTCATCGGTTCGAATCCCGGTGCCCCATATGGTCCCCCGTGCCTGCCAGGAGCAATTTCTGAGCATGGAGCCAGGAGTAACCCCTGAGCACTGCCGGGTGTGACCCAAAAACCAAAAAAAAAAAAAAAGTGCACTGATGAAAAGTGGTATACATTTGTGACTGACAAGTTTTAGTCCTCTCCCAATACTATATGCTAATCTCACCTGGATGGTGAGAACCACCTATAGGTGGGAGGGGTCTGTGGTTGGTAATTGAGGGGTTGCCTGAAGGAAGGGGAGAAAGATCCGAAGGGGCTGCAGGCGCCAGGCTGAGCCGAAAAAGACCTCACTATCCACAATGCTTGGACTTTATATTTAATAATTAATACAACACTCAAGCATGAACAATTTTGTAACCATGGTGCTTAAATAAAGTTACTATTAATAAAAAAATAATAAAGATGGGGTACCTTCACTGCTTCTGGGTGCCCTTCCTTTAAACTATGGACAACTAATAGACACTTCATATTCATTTGGAGAGTAAAAGAAAAAAAATCAAGCAAAAACCATGCACAAACACATAAGTGTTCTGATGTGGTTCTTTGCTGAGGGGAGGGGGACCCTACAATAAATCACAAGCTTGAAAGAGAAAATATAATTTGTTCATTAATAATTTAGATAAGGCACCAGCTAAGTTACTATGTGTTTTGATCAAGCATGTCAGATTCCTTCATAGGGACTTTCCCAGGTTCAGTTGGAAATCACATTTATTCAATTATAGTAATACCTCTGGAATGTAGCACATATTGGTGACCCGGGTAGTTGTACAGGCTCCTTTCCAGCAGAATTAGCATCTTTCCTTCCTCCTCTCTGAGAGTGATGAAGTTTAATCTTGCCTACTCTTTGCCTCATATTGCCCACAAAGAGTAATGGAATGTAAGACCAGCATGAGTCAGCATTCCTGATGTTTAAAGTCAAACAAACAAAAACCCTATACCCTATGCTGGAGTATAAAGTATGAAGAAGTAGGAAGGTAAGAAGATAATCACCAGGGCAGTGCAGTCAGCCCAGCTCATACTTTTCTATAGGACCAGACCAATATTAGATAATTTCAACTTAATTCTAGGTAGGGTTGCCACATGAAAGAGAGAGCACACTAGCTTTGAATTTCAGATAATCAATGAACAATAGAACATCAGATATTGCTGTGTGTGTATGTGTGTGTGTGTGTGTGTGTCTGTGCATTGTACTGAAACAGTGAGAAGTGGAGCAATTGAAATTGAGTTCTGAGTTATCAATTTAATAGCAACTGTCTTTTTGGAAACAAAGATACTGCTACAGGACAAACAAAAGATGAAAACAGATAAAACCTGACAAAATTAAAGTTAAGAGGAAGTCCCTATAATGTGTTCTGGAATATGATATAAATTTGGACACTAAATTGAATTTTTTTTTTTTACTAAATTGAACTTATTTAAGATGCCTTTAGGACATCACACACAAAGTCCTTAAGCTTTCTTAGTCTCTAGAGAGCTGGTATGGACTCTTCTCTGAATAGGCATCTCCTCACTCCCCCTCCCAATAAAGCCAGCTCGGAAGTCTTTGGACTAAACCTTCACTTGCCAGTAAACCAGTGTCCCTGACCCTTTTTTGGTGGCCCCAAAGACCTCTCTGTCCCCTTTCAGTCCTAAATGAATTATATGATTTTATTACTGTAACATGGAATCCCTAAAATAATGTATTGTAATAGAAATTAACTTCTTTGAATTGTAAGTAAGACTTATGCACTCTAAGTAGACATTTGATTATTAAGACCTCATATTCTATTATAAGGAACTCTATCTTTCCAAACAACGAAATAGCTGTCCCTTTCCTACAGTTTCTGATGTATTTGCCTAGAGTAACTGCACTTTCACTTAGCACAGTGGTAAAAGCATGCTTTGACCAGCTGGAAATATATATTTCAAGCAAACTCAGTTCCTGGCCTGTGTTTTATCCATTCTCTTAATCCTAAATAGCTACACGTTCTTGGTTCAACAAGGCTGGGATTTCCTGCTTTAATGAAACATAATTGCCAAAATTCTGGCAAGATACTTTTCCTTATGTGTCATCATGTAACTACAGGTCCAGATAGTGAAATCTTTAAGATTATTTTATATATTATATTGTGTTCTTTTTTGATGAAAACTCACTATAGCAGAATGAATGATTATTAAATTGGGAGACAAACCAGATGAATTTTTAAATCCTGTTTCCACTCTAAAAGATCATGGACAACTTACTAAACCCACAGATTTCCAAGTTTGTATTATTCAAAATAGATCTATATTTCTAGATCCAATAGAGTTATTATAGAAATTAAATAAATATCATAGATTTATATAATGCAGTTTAATTTCTAATATTAATATTTAATTGAATATTGTTCATTTGGGCCAGAGCAATAGCACAGTAGTAGGGCATTTACCTTGCATGCGGCTGATCCAGGATGTACCTCAATTTGATCCCCAGTGGTCCCCACGCCAGGAGCTATTTCTGAGTGCATAGTCAGGAGTAACCCCTAAACATCACTGGGTGTGGCCCAAAAACCAAAAAAATTTTAAATTTAATAAAAATTCAATGTTATTTATCATTCATTAAAAATTAAAGAATTTAAATATATTCCTAAAGGTATTTCCCTCAATTTATATATACATGTGTACATCCATATTTCTAATTTCTGTAATGTTGGGACTAATACATTAATTCAAATCTCCTGTATTATTCCATTATGCAGTTAGAGTTGAAAGTTATAGTTCTGGAGGAAGAGTGATGCTAACATTTGTTGATACTTAATAGGTACTTACATGCTAGGGAAAACATATTTGATTAATTAGAAAGAATTGTATTCTTAAAAAACCCATTATATTAAGATAGATAAAACCATATTTTAACCATGACTCTAGCAAGAAGTATGTCTTTGGTTAGATATGTCTGAAAGACTACTTAAAAATGTTTCACAGGATAATAAAAATTTCTGAAAGACCATACAATTAAAAACAAACGTCAGTTTACAATTTATTCTAAAAATTAGAGCATGAAATGTTTTATTAATACTAAGTAACAATTCAAAGAATACATTTGATGAAAATACTAAGGAAAAGAAAAATATGCCACTCTTAAATGGCTTAAATGCCTTAGAATATAATCAATATCTATGTTTTTATTCTCTCCAATGACTTGCTCATTTTCTGTCTTCCCTCATAAATTCTGACTCTTATTTGAAGTCATGAAACCTTCGTCAGAAGTCCAAGATAGTCCTCAAAAGTCCCAACACTTATGTATATGCTAACTCTATTTTTATGGGCAAAAACCTATAAATATTAAAATGCTTCACTCTCATAATAGCTTTATTAATAGATCAAAAGGACAATGTATAAGATGGATCTAACTTAATGAATTCTTGAAAGAAAGTTTTCCCAGAAAGACAACAAAGGAAGAAGTCAAAGGATGTGCTTCTTGTGGCCAAAATGTTACAAAGTTATGAGTAAACTGATTTTGGAGAAAAATGGGCTCTAAAAACTGAGAGGCTTCCAGAACATAAGCAGCAAGAACCTCATTCATACAATATAAAGAACTGAGTTTGACCAATAATTTGAATGAATATAAAAAAAAATTTCAAATCTCTAATAGTTCACAGTAGTGCTTTGCAGTGTCTTAATTACCATGGGTTGGATAGGGAAGGGTATGATTTTTCATATTAAAACATTTTGTTTCATGAAATTTTAAAGATGTTATGTAAAGGAAGGTTCTACTCATCTTAGAAAAAAGTGTGATGCAATTAGATAATGTCAAGAAAAGCAGTATTCAGAAAGATTAAAGAAGATCTGAAGTACTCTAAAATTATTCACTATATAAATGAATTATCATTTTCCATTTTGGAAGAAAAACATTAAGTCACAAGCAAAATATTAATAAGTAAGAAAAAATAGAGCATACTTTTCCTCTAATTTATTTTTATTATTTTATAATTTTTATTTTGACCAAAGTGGATTACAAATTCTCTCTTTAATTTAAATGGAAATTGCATAGAGGGAAAGAATTTTAAGCTTCCAGTTCTGCTATTTAGTTATATAACATAGCTGTTCAGTAACACAGCTTTACAAATATTTAATTTTTCCAACAAAATTTATAGACTACATTTTGTGCATCAACTCTGTTCTGCAGCTGGAGATGGTTATAAACACAGTATGCAAATTCTTTGTCTTCAATAGTTTACATTTAGTGACCTCTGCAATCAATACACAATGCAATTTCACAAGCTCTACAAAGAAACCAAGTCATAGAAAAGAGAGACAAGAGGTTGGGTAAGACAGGGAATCAGGTATGGTATCCTTAAGCATGGAGTCTATATTTAAAGCTTAGACAAAATTCAAACTGGTTGGTTGGTAGACTGGAAATCAGATTAAAAGGGAGAAATAAGAGTTATGAATGATCTCAAAATCTTTCACCTGAGGAACTGAGTACATGCTCATAACATTTATTTAGTTACACTATTGGAGGAACAGGTTTGGGAAAATAGGAGCGTTCATTGTGGGAGGCATAGTTGATTTGTCTATATTTGAAAGAGAAGATGTGAAAGAAGCTTTTACAGTAGAGGCTAGAGCTCGAGCTATAAAATGTTTTGCCTTAAAATGGATTACTTATGAGGCTTCATATTCCATTAGTGTAATTTGCTAATCTAGACATCAAAGCAAATAAAATGCAGACTAAAAAAGAAAATAAGAGGTTAAATTAGATGAATTTTTAATGTTCTTGAACAAAAATATTTACTTAGGGCATAGGTTGCTATAATAAGTAATATTTATTGTGCATTAGATATTTTGTGCTTTTCAGTACACAATTATGCTTTTATGTAATATACTTTCATAGATCTATAGTTTTGGATTTTGTGTTTTATTTGCTATTTTGGTAAAATATATGTTAAATCTAGATTTTTATAAAGCTCCAAAGTTTTTAGATAACAAAATAATTGTTTTTAAGTAATGTAAAAGCTTGTCTAATAAAATTATTTGGACCTTGGGAAAAAGGACAAGAGATAATGGAAGAAGAAGTAAAAAGTAATTTAAGTGAATTAAGAATAAGATAGTTCTTATCTGCTATGTATTTTTTCCCAAGGAAAATAAAACAAAATTTCTCAAAGTGATTGCTTAGTGGCTAGTATCTTATTTTCAAATAACTTTTAAATTGTGACACCTTATTTATGAATATGCCTAAATATATATTTTATTTATTTTTAAATAGATTGCATTGTTATACTATATGCTTAAGGTCTGCATCATCAAAATACAATATATGTTTATTGTATAAGATTACTATTGAAAATCTAATTCTATTTATTAACATACATATATTTCACTTTGTCCAAATGTGTCCATTTCTAGACTCCCTTCAGTTTTTCTTTTCTTTTCTTTTCGTTTTTCTTCTTTTCTTTTCTCTTTTTTCGTTTTTTGTTTTTTTTGTTTGTTTTTTTATTTTTTGGTCACACCCGGTGATGCTCAGGATTTACTCCTGGCTATGTATTCAGATATCACTCCTGACTTGGGGGACCTTATGAGAGACCAGGGGATTGATCTATGGTCCATCCTTGGCTAGCCTGCAAGCAAGGCAGATGCCTTACCGCTTGTGCCACTGCTCCAGCCCCCAACTCCCTTCATTTCTGTTAACTCCTAAGATAATCTATATATTATACTTGTTGTCTATAATATTACACATTCAGTTCTGTTTCCTAGGAGTTGTACAACCAGTAGACACCTATTATATATTCTTTGTGTAACTCTTCGACATTTCCATGAAAATCATAATCTGAATTTATCTCTGAATAGTATATTTTTCCTTTAGTAACCACAAAGTAGCACCAGAAATAAAAATTTATTAAAAAGCACTATTTTATACTTTAAAAATGAAGTAGGAAGATGATAAAAATAAAGAACTGTCATAACTATTCCCATATTATTTTATAATACAGTGTATTTTAATATATCAATGATCAAGAAGCTGACAGGTAGGATGATGGGAAAGATTTTCCCAAGTGAATAGTTATATTTTTGCCTTCTGTAGTTTCCATGACTACAGGCTCATCTGAATCACATTAGTCACACATAGCACCAAGAAAGAACAAAAGAAAATAAAAGAGTAAATGGTAGGAGAATGTCATAGGAAGGGGAAAATGATCACAAATTTTTTACAGAAAGGAGCATAATTTTTCATACAAAGACTTCTACTTTAGAAGCCAACTCCTTAGCAGGAGATGTTTTTAATCAGATGTGGGATTATTTTTAAGTTGACCAAGATTTAAAAAATGAAAAATGGTATAGAATTATTAAATGTCAAAAACAATTTAAATTATTGGTGGCTATGCAATAATTAGGACATTCAGAACATTACAACATATTCACAGCGTACAACCTTGGGATTTCTAATTGACAAAGTATTTTATACCACAATATTGTTTTACTTTGTTGACTTTAAGTTCTTTTAGAGTTATTCAAGCAGGTGAGTTTATGATATTAAAGGATAAAACAGATATAAATGAAGAGTATTTTATAGATTCATTTTGCCACTCATATGCAAATACATGAAACTGTGTGACAAGAGTATTTGCCTTGCATGTAAAAAAAAATCCCTGGATTTGATCCTGAGCACCACAAAATAAAGTAGAGGTTGTGAGTAGACTTAAGCAAGACATCCCATCTTTGGTAAAGGTCAGACAGAGAAATTTAGAAAGGATTATTTGGACCTTAGGAAAAAAGACAAGATTGTGGATCAGAGCCACAAATCAAAGCTAAATATTCTTGAATATAATTCTAAAGTTAGAAGTTATTTTATGAAATTCAAAATCTCCTACAAGCAGTAAGCTTTATGAGAAACTTTGAATTTGTTACCATATTAAATTCTCAATATCCCTTACAGTGAAGTAAGTTTTTTAAGGACTGAATGAATAAATATTGTAGACTTGTCAGTTACTTTATTTTCTTATCTTTGATTTTACTAATTAAATCCAAATATAATAAAAATTGCATGTATTTCATTTTAGTAAAATAAAAATGAAAATAAAAACAATAGCAGTAAAAGAGACATGGCATGATTTGAGATTCTCAAGTAAAATAAATCCTCAGTACATATTGACACCAATTAGTTATACATTTTTTAATTTTTCTAATTATTTTTTTTTGAAATGACAAGAATCAAACCCAAATCTCATGGATGCAAGGCAAATGTTCTACTGATAAGCTATCTGTATACTCCTGCATAACTTTTAAATGAAAAAATAAAGTATAAAACATAACATGCATTGCTGAACAAGATGTGGTAAATAGTATATGTTATTTAGATTTTTCATTTAGATTATTAATATTTCTAAGATTTTTACCCATGAAGAAATATTGAAATCAGTGTCTCAACCATGAAGGTATCTATTTCACATTTTAAGAAATCTGGTGAATTTGGGGGTGGGAGCCATGATGCAAACGGTAAGGCATCTGCCTTGCCAGCACTATCCTAGGACGGACCATGGTTAAGTTCGATTCTCTGGCGTCCCACATGGCCCCCAAGCCAGGAGCAATTTCTTAGTGCATAGCCAGGAGTAACCCCTGAGCGTCACTGGGTGTGGTTCAAATAAAAAGTCTGGAGAATTAAAGAATACATCAATCTCTGATATCTTTTTATTTAATAGTTGTTTTTAATCAACATAAGTCAGAATTTGTATTCACGACTTTTCTCTAACTGCCCTTTCTATTTGTTCTTAAGTCTTAGACCTCTAATTTTTTTTCCATTCTCCTCATCTTAAGTTCTTGCAGTCTCAGAGAAGTAAGTCTGGTAT
>PVKC010015325.1:0-21535 GCA_004027635.1 Crocidura indochinensis
TCTCTCTCTCTCTCTCTCTCTCTCTCTCTCTCTCTCTCTCTCTCTCTCTCTCTCTCTGTCACACACAATCCTCAGTCTCATTGGTTCATTGGGCTGTTATGGGTCAATATGGGTCATGTACAGGTTCTGAACCCTCTCAGTGAATGTAGAGATTGGTTGTTTTTGTTGATAGGTCAAGTTCAGCCCCACTTGAGTTACAAGAGCTGTTTAACACTTTGGCTAATGCTTGAATGTGGTTTAATACAAATGGTCAGTGTGTTCAGGAAAATCAGGGCACTATTATCAAAAGATGGCCATTTCTCTCTATGCAAAAATGCTCTGGCAAGTTTCCCCAGTCTTTCTTTCAAGACCCAACCAGCCCAGGATGGGCAGATTGTACTCATAACTTTACCCCAAACTTCCTCGTAACTATTTTCTGGAAAATTTCAAGTCTCCAAAACTAGGTACTAATATCCTCGAAAACCACATCTCATCTTTAAGTCTGGGTTGTCCTCATTGCTCTTGTATTGAGCTTCATACAACAAAGCCTCAGAATCTGTTCTGGTGGGCAGTTTTTGTGCTAACTCTAATGAGTGTCAAAGAGAGAGAGAGATGGGCTTCATGAAAAAAGCAGATGGGCCAATGTGTGGACGTGTCAGCAGGGAGCCTCAGGGCTGATGGCTGCATGATAGATGCCAGCATGTGACCATGTTGGTGGGCAGGAGGAAGGCTGCAGCGGGAAGGAGGTCATGCCTGGCCAGCCAGGGGTAAGGATGCTGTTACCAGAGGTACTTGTACCCCATCCTTTTGTCAGTGTCAACAGAAAAGGAACAAAATAAATACATTGAAAAGAAAATTGGGGAAGAAAGGAGGAGAAGTAAGAGGGGTTCTTAAGAGAAAACAGATAGTCATTAGGAGACAGTCAGTGGTTAGGGCACTTTCCTTGTATGCAGATAGCCTGGATTTGCTTCCCTGGTATCCCGTATGGTCTCTGAGCCCCACTTCAAGTAAATTCCTGAGCTCAGAGCCAAGAGTAAGCAATGAGCACTGCTAAGTGTGGCCAGAAACTAAAATAAGAAAAATATTAAGAGCATGACCAAAGGTGCCACTCTCACTTTTTCTCAAAATACAAAGCTTTTTTGCTTTCAGGTTCTTTGCTTCCACCCTGATTTTACCTAATTTCTTGTGTGTATGATCCAAATGTGTATTTCAATTCATAAACTTTCTCTCCCTCCCCAAACTCTCTTTTCTCCCTCCCTCTCATCCCTCTCACCCTCCTTCCACTCTCTGTCCTCCAGTCCCTCCTATCTCTCCCCTCATCCCTCTTTCTTCTTCTTTCTCTCTCCCTCCTCTCCTCCTTTTCTCATTCTGTAGTGCTCCCCAGTCCAGTGACCTTCTTTTTCAGTAATGAGTTCCATATGTTTATTGACTTCTATTTGTAAAAGAACTTTAAGGAAACTATTTTAGTGAAGGTCAGGCCGTTGTGTTTTTACATTCCTTCTAAATGAAGAGGCATTTGTTTGGTATGTTTTAAACATTTTAGAGAAGGCAGAATTTGCCATTGACGTATGTGAAACAAGACCTTGGGTTGTAGAAAACTGATACAAGGAAGAGGTGCAAGAACTCTGGGGAATCAAAGCCTTCACCCTTGAGTCCTCTGTAACCAAGGGGACCCAGGGACCTTTGTGATAGAGCTGAGTGAGTGAGATTCAAAAATCACAGCTCCGGGGGTTTATGAACTTAAATGTGTGCATAATCTGCTACCTGTTTGTTACAGAGATTCCTGAGCCTCTTCTCCCTGGGAGTTTGATTTTGTAAAGTTTAGGTAGAACCAGGAATTTGTTTTTCAATCCCTCCTCTGGTGAACAGGATACAAACACTTGGAAAACTACAAATCTAAGCCAACCTCCTGCTTGTTGAAACCTGTAAACCTGGATGCAAAAATCTTAGCCAGCAGCTGAGGGGGCCTGTGGGATATCACACTGCCCCCTAGACTAAAAGTAGGATCTGTGTCTCCTCACTTCTTCCCCAAAGCTTCTCCCCTCTACCTTGTGTAGTGGTTAGGAGATAGGAGTGAGGGAGGACACTTCCTTCTCTTTCATGCGACTAACTCCAGTTTCATCACCAGCACTGCATACAAGCTCCAGAATACTACTGGGGGCACTACTTAGTAAAGCTAGGAGTAGCCCCTGGCCACTGCTAGGTGATCAGACACACTTCCCTTGTCCCCCATTGTATTGTTCAAGTCTTCTCAGTAAATGGATATTGGCACTATTGATGGGAATGTGATGTGGTAGCAATGCACCCCTAAACTTAAATATTTACACTCTTGTAAACTAATGTGACCTCAGTGAATTAAAAAAAATTTAGAGGGACAGGAGCAATAATATAGAGGGTAGAGCACTTACTTTGCAGGAAACCAGCCTGGGTTCAATTGCAAGCACCCTATATGGTCCCCCCACCAAGAGTCATCCCTGAGCAACATTGGTTGAAGCCCAAAAACAAACCAAAAAAAGGGAAGAGTGTCTAAGAACTATTGGAGATTACATTTGACAACGTATGTGAAGCACTTGGCCTAATGCCAACTGCATAATCAGTTCAAGTCAACACTTAAATATTATTAGCAGCTTGTTGTCATTATTGTAGCAGATCCCAGGGTAAATTATTTTGGGGTTACTTTTGCCTATAGAGTTTGCTGTAGACTGCAAGTGTCTTTTGGGTGGGTAGGCCCAGAATCTTAGAGGAGCAAGAGCTGCTCTAAGAAAGATACCCTCCCCCTGGGCCCGGAGAGATAGCACAGCGGCGTTTGCCTTGCAAGCAGCCGATCCAGGACCAAAGGTGGTTGGTTCGAATCTCGGTGTCCCATATGGCCCCCCGTGCCTGGCAGGAGCTATTTCTGAACAGACGGCCAGGAGTAACCCCTGAGCACCGACGGGTGTGCCCCCCCCAAAAAAAAAGAAAGAAAGAAAGATACCCCCTTACCTTTGACCAGCAGTGCAGGTGTAGAACTTGCCTTTGCCTCCAGCTAATATAGCCATCCATCATCAGCATCTCTGTGCTGGACTGATTGTTGGAGGCAGGTTGATCTGTCCTAGAACAGGAGTGTTGGAACTCAGGGGAAGCAACCAAAAATCAGTTTTGGGGGGTTGGGGCTTAAAAACACAAACAGAAAGAGATAATGAGAATGTGATAAGCATCAAGGACTCTGCTATAGACATTGTGTCCCTCACCTTCCTATTCTCAAAGAAAAGAAAGACCTGGATGGGGCCGGGGCTGGGATCAGAGTCTAATGAGTCCCTAACTAGAATCCAGCAGCCTCTGTGCAGTGCCATCCCCAAAAGGCTGCACAACCCAGCCAGCTTTTTTTGTGTGAGGCCACGTTCATAGCCTTATTACCAAGACCAGAATCCAGTGTTGAGCGGGGGTCTACTCTTGCAATCAGTGTCCATGTTCCTTCCCTTATCCTCCCTCCCCCAAGAGAGCCAGAATAACTTCTTTGAGTCGAAGAGAACAATATCAATACAATATGAAAAATAATTAACCAGGCTTTTTATTTTGTTTTGTTTTGTTTTCCCTCTTAGTGTCTCCGTAGTTTCTTCTGTACAAAGAGCTTGTGTTACAAGCAGGCCCTGGAGATGGCAACAGTCATACAACTGTCAAACTGTCAGGTTTATGCACAGATACCACCACTCACCTATTTGCTGAGGACTTGGAGTTGTGTCTTATTTAACACATGGGTGTGTGTGGCAGTGACCCAAAACCCAGTACCCAACATTGGGAGTTGAAGTTTCCTCTTTGGGGACATTATAAGTTGAGATGGAACTGAAGCAGTTCAGCCCAGGGAGGATCCTTTTGCCAATATTGCCCCGGCACAACCTCTGCTTTCTGTTTCCACTATCCTAGGGTCTGGGGTGTGCCTGCCATTATCAAAGTCTTCTGCACCGCTGGTTACACCGTAGCCTCCAAACTCCCCATCCCTACATACCTGGGGCCTCAGCTGGGATTCTCAAGAAACAGCTCCTGTTCTCTGTTGTCAGCAGTGGGAAGCTACAGCAGCTGCCAACATATTTTTTTAAACTCAGACCCCATACAGCATCTCACCTGCTGATTCTTTCAGCATTTCTCCCCAAGTGGCAGATGGTGACAGTGCTCTAGATTTGCTGCTTTCCTGTTCATCTGATGTTTCAACAGTCCACTAGGGTAATTGATATCAACAGAATCGCACAATTAGCATCCCAAGAGAGGTAGATGGGTGTGCAGAGAATCCATACTGATCCTTTTTTTTTTCCCCCTAGTCCTCCTGGCAAATTCAGTGGTGTGTCTTTCTCTGAAGGGTTCACATATATCTACCTGGTTGCTGGAATGAGGAGGGATATGACTGAACCCCTTACCTTTTCTCTTCTGTTTCTCTATACTCCTAGGCTATTTGCTCTACCTCCAGACCCTCAACAATGACATCAAAGATATGGATTAGGAAGAAATGTCTGGTTTAGCCTTTGCTCATTCACCCTTAGGCAGCACTCCCAGAACATGCAGAAGTCCAGGCTCCTAGACTGCATGATTCTTTGTGGGGATGGAGTGTCTGGTTTTACCTGCCCTGCGCCAGTCTTACTTCTGAGACTCCATCCTGGGAAATTGTCATCCCTGCTAACCCACCTTACTGAACACATAGGAAGACCCATTGGGTTCTTTTTGTTTGGAACTATAATGAAGTGTGCCTTCTTCATTGGGAGAGTGGTGAAAGACCACATTCTCTGGCTTTCAGAAAGGGCTCTTTTGCAGGAGATATAAGCAGGTTTTCAGATACAAGACACAGAAGGGACATGCCCCAGGACCCAAATGGGTCCTGTAGCTGGTGATAAAGGGTCCAGGTCCTTGACCTTTGATAGGTACCACACCCCTCTCCTTTGGTCTCCGTAGCATTGTCCCTACCTGTCTCCATAAGCTGCTAGAAAACAGTCAGACTCCTACAACTTTGAACTCCTGAAAGTTGTCTTTAGACTTCATCTGTGTTTAGAGCTCTGGCTGTGGGACAGTTTATTTGCAGGCCTTTGTTAGGATGGGCCATGGCTCCAGGGCCAGGAGGAAGATGGGGACCCAATAAAGCTTTCTTTTACCCTCTAATCTGCAACTCCAATCACAGTGGACTCTCCCAGCAGTAGACTATCTGGTTAATAGCATCAACCCTATTCTATCTTTGGTATTTTTTTCTTTCCCCTACTCTTCCCCATTCTTCTGTCTTTGGAAAGTTCCTTCAGTTTGTTTTTAAATGACAGGTTAGGTTCATTGAACATATTTTTGACTTGTGATATATGCAACTTCTGATTGTTCAGTGGGGTTTTCATCCCATCATAAGGTGTGGAATACCTATTATTTTGGTTTCTGTTTCAAATTGCTCGGTAGAATCCACTCCTAGTCATTTAATGCAGGCCCAGCAGCAACATTATGGCAAAGAGAGAGCCACTCTCAGTATTTAAGGTAAGACAAAGTGGAGGGGCCAGCCTGCTGCCTCCTGGTTAAACTCCTGACTATGATCCTTGCCATTTACTCTTCTGTAGCTTAGTTTTTACAAAGAAAATACAGAGACAATAATAGCACCTGGTGTGGGGACAGGACATTGTGAGAAGCTAGTAGTAAATAATAAATATAGGTGCTAGTCTGGAGCAATAGTAAAGTAGGTAGAACATTTGCCTTTCATTCATTCAATCTGGGTTCAATCTCTAGCATCCTATATGGTCCCCAAAACTCTACCAGAAGTAATCCTGAATGAAGAGCCAGGAGTATACTAAACATTTCCAAGAGTGGTCCAAAGAGGTTAGGGGGAATCATACAGGTTTAGCATAGCACTATCACACTAATACTAATACTTAATAAGTATTAGCACCTAGAATAGTGGTTGTTTTGCTCAGGATATAATTTCTTACATTTTAATCCTAGAACTTGCAATGAAACTTAGCTAAATTGGTAGAAAGAAGGCAGTGGGTACAGGAAGAGGATGATTGATACCAGTGTACGTGCTGACTGAGAGCTCTGAGCAGAGGACAGTGCTAAACTCAGTGCTGCCGCAAGAATGACAATGCTACTTGAGATCAAAGTGCAGTGCCAGGACATAGCTGCCTAGCATGGAAGCTCTGGTCTTTCTTCTCAACAGGGCTGCCTAACTGGAGGAAAGGGGACTCTGACTGAACCATGAGGGGAGGGGAGGGGAGGGAGGAAAGATGCCAACAGATGGAGTAAGGACATTTTAAAAAGAAGGAATTGTGTGGGAGAAGAGCTGACGTCAGGAGCATGTCTGGTAAGGTTGGGGCCTGATGTTCTCTTTTGTGGATCTAAAGGAAGGAGAACGGCAGCAGATGAAAGAAAAGGGTAGAGCCACGCAGATGGGAGCCAGCTCACTGGGGGAGGAGCGAACCCCTATTTTGTCCCTTCTCTGGCCTTAAACCATCCCTCCTCCTCTGCCCACTTCTTAGTCGGACACATACATCTGCACGCCCACCAGCCTCTGGACCCCATGTTTGTGCTCAGAGGACATGACAAGCTCCTGGATTTAATTAATGCATTTCTTTGATACTGATGCAGCTGTGTAAGCCATGGCTATTTTATTTATGTTTCTGCATACTCTCCCTTTGTGACATTTGCTAGACTGCTTGATCTGCTTTTTTTCCCCCTTACTGTTGGTAGTAATTTTTTCGAGCCTTCTATCTGGTAGCATGTGTGTACTAGTTTCAAGATTATGGAGCTGTTATTTTCCTCCAGTTTATGGCCTACCAAACTGGGGCAGGTAGGGCAAGGGAGGACAGGGTAGAGAGTGATTTTTGGCCTTTACACAGACAGACAACAATGTGTTACTTTCCTGCATCCTGTGTCTTCTGTCTTCATTTCAGACTCCCCTTCCCCCTTAATAATGCAGATACCTCTACCAGGATTGTCACCATTAGTCTGTATAGTAAAGTACTGCTGAAGTAACAAAATAATCCCCCCAAAGTTTGCCTTTCGTTCATTCAATCTGGGTTCAATCTCTAGCATCCTAGAGATTAACTTAATTAACTTAATTTAACTTACTTAAATTAAGAACTTGTCTCTGAACTTGGAATATGACTCAATGGACTGGAGCATATTCTTTGGATGTAGGAGCCCTGGATTTGATCTCTAGCACTACATGATCTTCTGAACTCTCATGGAAGTGATCCCTGAGTTGGGGATACCACTGGAGTTTTTCCAGATGTCTCCTAAAAACTAGTAAGAAGAAAGATATTTCTGCTGGGGCTTTAGCTCAGTGGTAGAGCATATACCTCACATACACAAGGCACTGAGTTTGACCTAATATCAGACACACACAAATTAAAGTTTCTTAAGTCAGAAGAAAACAGAAATACTAATAGTCTCACTTGTATGGGGTCTATATGGAAACAAATCAAGAAAGAGACAATATTCAATCAAAACAAATACTTAGACTCTGACCACAAAACTGAGGTTACCAAGCAGTAAGAAGGGGCTAGGATGAAAGAGTTCAGCAAACAGTGGTCCAAGAATATAGGCATTTTGGCCTACATTTGGGCAGAGCGTGGTAGCAAAACATGTAAACATTTATAGACTTGTCAACCAATGTTAACCTCAATAAAAGATACAATGACATTTATAAAGGGCTTATTGCCTGTTTGTATTACACATTCAGTGACTCAGTAGCTGTTCACACATATTCTCAAAGATCCAGACTAATGGAGGCTCAGACAACTTAAAGCTACTAGAATAAAAGACCTCTAGAGACCGGATGGTAGACAAAGAGAAGCTGAACTGTAAGGTTCTTATGAGTTGCCTAAATTCCATGAATTTTACAGCTCTGTAAACCAAATCTAGTGACATGGACCCCAAGGAAGGTTGGGAAAGGACACATGGACTTTAGGTGTGCAGATGATGCTTCTTACATAGTCTACCCTATCCCACCCATGATCTACAGTGCTTAGAAGACAGCATTTGATCATGAGTTACTTCTCTCAGGCTGGGCAGGTGTTGCCTATTTTCAGAGAGTTTCCAGTCTCACATGAGCAGATTCTCTCTCCTCTGTGCTCCTAGACCACTTCCACACTTTCATAGACCTTTCCTTCCTATGTCCCTATGTGCTCTGCATCTTCACTTCTATTCTTCCCTACCTCTCTCCCTCCTGTTGAAATCACTACATCTTGAGAGTAGAAAAAGGAATTTGGGTTTAAAAAAATCATTGCTAATATTCAGAAGAAAAAGAAGGGAGAGAAAAATGGAGGAAAGGAGGGAAGCCCAGAGGAGCTTCTCATAAACCAGACTCATCTATCATATGTTTTTCCCTATGTAATGGGCACCCATAATAAATGCAACATTAATCATTTTTTCTAACTCTTTGTTTTTACTTTGTACTCTATTTCTTCAGGTGGGAAAATGTCTAGTTTAGTTATTCCAGGGTCACATCTAAATTTTAGGGGCTACTTAGGAGGTGGTCCCTATTCCTCAAGGATTCCCTGTCCCTGAAGACCTTTGTTTCCCAGGCCTTTACTGTCACTCCACACAGCCCTGTTGATTTGCTGTTTGGAAGGTCCCTTGGGTTCCCCTCAGCCTGTCCCTCCAACTCTCTCTAACTTCTATGAGATCCATAGATGCTTCCTGCTGCCTTGACTGAGGCTCAGTAAGAGCCTTACACAGGCTTTTCTGCTCTGATTCTTCTCAGCTCCATTCAAGAGACCAAGTATCCTCTGTTCCATAGCAATCTATTAATGTGCTAAAGGTTTCCCACTCCCTCACATCGCCCCCAAATCCAAAAGCCATCCTCATCATGGCTCTGCCTCCTGCAGTGTTCTGACCATGTCCAGGGCCCACCTTCTAGCCCTAAACCCCACTGGCAAAGAATAAACAGTACTGGGTAACAGACAGGCTCTTCTGTACATGTGTGTGAAATTCATTCTTTTTTTGTTTGTTTGCTTGGTTTTGGTGTGTGAACCACACCCAGCTATATTAGGAGGTTTCTCCTGACTTGGTGCTCAGGGCTCATTCCTGGTGGGCACTCAGGGTAACATATGCAATGCCAGGGGTCAAAATGAGGTAGACCACATGAAAACCAGTGTCTTAACCAACCCCTGTATTATCTCTCCTGACTCTTCATTCAGAATTGAAAATAGAAAGCATAAATTTTAAAATATACACATTTCGGGATAATTTGTTGCTTTTGTCCCCAGATTTCTTTTCAGATTGAATTATTATTTTGTCCCCAATGTCAGCTGTTGGGTGAACAAGTTTGCTGAAGTCAGTAGCAACCCACCTCTTCCCAGGGGACATCACAGCTAAATGCAGTAACTTCCGAAGTCAGACACCTAATCCATTGGGCCACATGGTCCCTTAACATAGTAACTTCCAAGAAGCCCACATTCAGTTTCCCCTGACTGCCAACAGACATCTTTAGCAAGGTGGTGCCCCCTTTACTCACCTGAATTCAGTGCCAAGGTTCAAAGACACTGTCCCAATCTGACATCAGGTAGTCAACCCCCAATCAAAGACCACACAGAACTATACTTTTACTGCCCCCATGAAACATGGGGTCAGACCCGCTCTCCACGCATATTCTAAAAAGTGAGGAAGCAGGAGACAGGCAGCAGGGTGGTCCCAAGGAGCAGCACTTTCAACAGGGTACTGGGGATTAATTTCTCTGTGCCTCTCAATCATCAGGCTAGAAAACTCTCCCTTCCCAGAACCCCAAGGGAAGACAGCCCAGCAGGAAAAGAGTCTGAGAACACCTGTCGGGGAAGTCAGAAATGAAAGCCAAGGCCTCCGACATCAAAAGGAAAGTGGCTGCCTTGGGAGACAGCTGAAGCCACAAATGGTTGTGGGAGATGAATGCACTACACTGGGGGTGTGCAGGAGTCCTGCAGGCCTTGCTGTCAACCCCAGCAATCTTCCCTTCTTGGGAAAGGTCCTCCAGTTAAAATATAAACATGGGGCCCTGGAGAGATAGTACAGCAGTTAAGGTGCTTATCTTGCATACAGCCAAATAGAGTTCAATCTCTGGCACCCAATAGGGTCCCCTGAGCCCTTCCAGGAATGATCCCTGAGTGCGGAGTCAAGAGTAAGCACTGAGCACCACTGGGTGTGGCCCCCCAACCAAAAATTAATCAGACATAGCCTACAAGCATTCTGCCAGAGTTTTATTTCCTGTATGAACTTAAGCTGAGTTCATGGTACCCCAAAGAGATCGTGTGACTTTGCCTAGGGTTCCACTGCCTGTTGCTGGTTTATTCACATCTGTTCAAGTCACATCTTCCCAGCAAGTTGTCCCAACACCATTGTACTTAGATTTTATACTCAGTCCCATGATGCAAGATTCCTTTTCAGTCATGGTCTAAGATGCCTGCTCCTGCTTCATTGGTTTGGGGATCATGAATGTCTGTGCTCAAGCCTCACTCCCAGCTCTATACTGGAATCACTCCTAGCAGGATTGGGGGACCTTATGGTGGGGCTGGACATCAAACCTAGGCATGCAAGAAAAGTACCTTAACTTCTATATTATTTCTCCAGCCTACTTCTGCTATGTTGGGAGGAAAAGTGCCTGTGTGGGGGGAACAGAGAAAGGAAGGCAGGTTGTGCAGGACTGAGAAGCTGCATCACAATCCTAGAAATAGATTTAGAGGAACCTGCCCACCCCTGGCTTTAAATCTGGTCTGTCCACCCCCACAAAGAGTACGCTCTGACAACTGAAAAGCACAGGCTTGCTTGAAAAGCACAGGTTTTTCTCTTGTTAGTAACCAAACCCTCTGGGCTTACACTGCCACACATGTTGCTGGAAAGGATGATAACATTTCCAGGTGCAGAGCAGGGGTCACCAGGAAGAGACTCACTCAGTGTGTCTCCCTTGAGGGGGGAGAAGCTCAGTACCACCCTGAGCTGCTGCATTTAGCATGGTGTCCATCACACAGGCTCACTGCTGTCTTCGGGTCAGAGTCTGGTCACTGAAGTTTTCCCAGTAACTGGGACTCTGAATTAAAGAATCTGCCCATGTTTTTTGTTGTTGTTTTTGTTTTTGTTTTTGTTTTTTGTGGTTTTTGGGTTACACCCGGCAGTGCTCAGGGGTTACTCCTGGCTCCATGCTCAGAAATTGCTCCTGGCAGGCACGGGGACCATATGAGGCACCAGGATTCGAACTGATGACCTTTTGCATGAAAGGCAAATGCCTTACCTCCATGCTATCTCCTGGGCCCCAAATCTGCCCATGTTTTTTTGCATGTGGCCAATATGGATTCAGTCCCTGGCACTGTTAGAAGTGATTCCTGAGTAAAGAGCCAGGAGTAAGCCCTGAGCATTTCTGGGTGTGCCTCTCCCCCTCCTCAAAGCAAACAAACAAACAAAAAACACTCAGATGGGACCGGAGCGGTGGTGCAGAAGTAGGGCATTTGCCTTGCACGTGGGAAACCTAGGACATATCGAGGTTCGATCCCCAGCATTCCATATGGTCCCCCAAGCCAGAAAGCCAGGAGTGATTTGTAAAGCACATAGCCAGGAGTAGCCCCTGAGTGTCACTGTGTGTGGTCCAAAAACAAACAAACAAACAAGCAAAACAAACCCACTTAGAGAGTCACAGAAAGTCAGGTCCTCTGACTCAAAATCCTTTTGTCACAAAGGGATGTATGTTTTCTATCTTTGGGAGAAAGCAGATTTTGAGAAAAAGTTCACAAAGGGGTGTAGGACCAGTTCAATGTGTTGGGGAAGGATGTGAGGGAGAGGATACCTCCAGAGCACTTTCTGTGTGGTTCCCCAATGGTCATAGTTGTTATTGTATTTATGATTATGATGATGATGACTTGGGCCACTCACTCCCTAGCCATGTTGTGTGTGGGACAACAGATGTGCGGTGTCAGACTCTCAGTCTCCACTTAAGCCACCTGCCTGGCCCTACTCTGTTTCCCTGTTGTCCCATGTGAAGAAGCCTCCAGCCCTGGTTCCCTGGTGAATTTCAACCTGTCATTATCCCTTCCCTGGTCGCCTGTGCAATTGCACAGATGTACATACTTTTCAGTGCATTTGATCTCTTCACTCAGTGGACTGTATTCTTTACCTGTTCTCTTTCTGTCATTTCATGATTGATCCTGACATTGGTCTAGTTTATTGTTGGTTTTATTTCTAATACTCCAAACACTTCATACTAGTGTTATACATTTCTTGTGGTAGCTTTCCATCCTTTCTGAAATATAGGTTTTATTTCACTTGGAGGGCTTTCCTAGACCTGCAATTCATCCATTAGATTTATAATGTAGAGATGAAGTTTTATATTGGTTATATCTAAATATCTAATCTACCTTACAGAGTAGTTTTTCACTTCTGCTTTGAATTCCAGCAGCATTTGGAAGTATATCAAAGTTGTTTATATGTGTTTATATATTACTGTACCCCCTGTCTCATTCTTTTATTCCCATCACAAAATGTACAATGTAAAAACTATTGACATATAAAGGGCCTCATCCAGCTTTAAATTTTTCTTGGTTATTCTTCACCTTTGCTCTCCCATACAAGTTTTAGGATTAGATTGTTAAATTGCACTTGTACAGGGGCCGGGCGGTGGCGCTGGAGATAAGGTGCCTGCGCTAACCTAGGACGGACCTCGGTTCAATCCCCCGGTTCCCCATATGGTCCCCCGTGCCTGCCAGGAGCGACTTCTGAGCAAATAGCCAGGAGTAACCCCTGAGCGTCACTGGGTATGGCCCAAAAACCAAAAAAAATAAAAAATAAAAAAATAAAAAATTTCACTTGTACATGCAAACAAATGTACACATATATCCTGACTTGTGTGGCTATGATACAATATATATATACATAATATAATATATAATAATAGTACACTTTTTAAAAATGTGCTAAATTAATAGATTAATTTGAAGACAATGGGTATTTTAGTCTTCATCACTAGTGGCCCTTGAGTTTGCTTTACTCCAGGTATGTAAAGCCCAAAGCTCAATCTGAATAAGAAAAGAATGTTTGGCTTGTCTGGCAATTTTCCTGTGAATGGAGAGCTCTTACCAAATGGCATCCTTGACTGAATGTTGGGTGATTGACAGCAAGGTACTTTTCTCAATGGTGATCCAAAGTTAGAAATTATTATCTTGGCTCAATTTATCAAGAATTGTTTTCTAGCCGTGTGATCCAATATGAGTAATGAGAGAGAAGATAATATGTCAGGGCCTTGTCAAGAGCGACTCAGCTCTTGGTTAGCTGGGTTCCCAGAGAAAACTGACCATCCATCAGGACATAGAGACTGGTTGTATAGGCTAAGAACTCAGCCAGAAAAAGAAGAGATTTAAAATGGAATAGTGGGGAAACAAGAGAGAATCTGGGCCGGAGAGATAGCACAGCGGTGTTTGCCTTGCAAGCAGCCAATCCAGGACCAAGACCTAAGGTGGTTGGTTCGAATCCCAGCGTCCCATATGGTCACCTGTGCCTGCCAGTAGCTATTTCTGAGCAGATAGCCAGGAGTGACCCCTGAGCACAGCCGGGTGTGGCTCAAAAACCAAAAAAAAAAAAAAAAAAAAAAAAAAAAAAAAAAAAAAAAAAAAAGAATCTACAAGTCTGCTGTATTAATTCCAATCAATTCCATTTCAGAGATTATGACCCTTCTTTCATGAATATTTTTCTGTCCCCTACCCAACTTTTCTACCATAAATGCCTATGAGTCAAAGAAAAACAGATCCTGAATTCTGATGAATAATACCATAGAATCTTTCCATTTGGAGGATTCTATTTCTGCTGAGAATTTTTTAAAGGATAAAAAGGTATTTCTTTGAACTCTTAAGATTTTCAAGAAAATAAAATTAGTGATTTTGTATTAACAGAAACAGTAAGTTGAGTGGGAGGAGAAAGCTGTAATGATGACTCGTGACTGATCATATTCATTATCACGGCACATCATTGACATTTCCGATTCTTGTGAAATTGTTCACATTTTGTCTCTCTGTTAAGAAGAAATAATGAAGTTGAAGTTTATGTCTCAAAATTAAGTTATAATTCTCTTGCCTTGGAAATTTTTGAGAAATGGAATTCTTCATTTGTTTGGGAACATAAGTGTTTTTTTTAACTTTTAACTCTTGTCTTAAATTTTTTTTCGGGCCACACCCGTTTGATGCTCAGGGGTTACTCCTGGCTAAGCGCTCAGAAATTGCCCCTGGCTTGGGGGGACCATATGGGACGCCAGGGGATCGAACCACATCACGATCTTTCCTTGGCTAGCGCTTATAAGGCAGACACCTTACCTCTAGCACCACCTCGCCGGCCCCATTAAATTTTGTTTAATATTTTGTTATAAGGTTTTGATGATATTTTTTAAATCCTGAGATAAACTTAGATTGTCCATTGTGATAATCAGTACTAGAAAATGTATATGTAAATTGAATAAACATTGACAATAGTCTAGGCTACCCAGGGTAATAGTTTTGCACTCTTTTATGTGTACAAGACTCAACATACCTTATATTCCAAAGTGTGAATGCTGTCCCACCACCAAATCCCACCACCTCTAAGGCAATTTTCATCTGGTAACCATCATCATTTCAGTTTAGTTTAGTTTAGGTTAGGTTAGGTGTTTATTTTATTTTATTTATTTATTTGTTTTTTTGGTGTTTGGTTTTTGGGTCACACCCAGCACACTCAGGGGTTACTCCTGGCTCTATGCTCAGAAATCGCCCCTGGCAGGCACAGGAGACCATATGGGATACTGGGATTCGAACCACTGTCCTTCTGCGTGGAAAGTAAACGCCTTACCTCCATGCTATCTCTCTGGCCTTGATTTTATTTTCTACTTTATTGCTTCCAAATTCATATCATTTGCTTTAATAATTTATATTTTTATATAAAATCTAATATGTATATATTTTATATTTATATTTTTACATGAGAAAAATCTCTCACTCGTTGTCTTCTCCTTCTTGACTTACTTTACAAAGAATAATTAACTCAAGTTCCATCCACTTTATCTTATAAAGAATAAAATGTCAGATGTTAATGGGAGAAGTAGAATGCCTATCTCGAATACAGGCGGGGGTGGGGGGTTGGAGGGAGATGGGGTGCATTGGTGGTGGGAATATTGCACTGGTGAAGGGGGGTGTTCTTTTGGTGACTGAAAACCAATTACAGTTATGTTTGTAATCATGGTGTTTAAATAATATAAAATTAAAAAAAAAGAATAAAATGTCAGGGTTGGAGTGGTGGTGCAAGCGGTAGGGCATCTGCCTTGTATGCACTAACCTAGGATGGACCACGGTTCAATCCCCCAGCATCCCATATGGTCCCCCAAGCCTGGAGTGCATAGCCAGGAGTAACCACTGAGTGTCACTGAGTGTGGCCCAAAAACAAAAATAAAATAAAATGTCATCCTTTTTTTAATAGCAGGACATTATTCTACTGAGTGTAAGTACAATAGTTTTTCTCTCTAGTCATTTGCTGATGGGCATGAGACTGATTCCATGCTTGAATTATTATGAAGAATGCTTTCATGAATATATAGAGGTATAAGTATCTTTTTGATTTAGTGTTTTCAAATCCTGGAAGATGCATTTTTGATAGAAAATAAAGAAGTCACACATTTGATACTTGGAGAACCATGTAGTGCCAGGGATCAAAACCTGGACTCCAACATGTAAAAGATGTGTTCCAGCCCTTTGAATCATCTCCTTGATCCCTGGAAGATGCATTTATACCAAGGAGGAATCAATGCCTGACTGACTTTCTGGACAATCTATGGTGGTAAAAGTGCACATCAAAGAAGATTCCCTTTAGCCACCATGGATCTGTTTTTTGTGCTTTTGAAACAAACATCTATTCTCTCAACTACTTTCAGGTTACTTATTTTTCTTTTCCACTAGAATCATGCCAAACTCAAAGACCTTTATTTTCTCCTAAAATTTTAAGAGCTAGAAAATGATTTTGAAAGGATGCTTCATTTTCTTGTTAATTTTTCACAGTTTAAAAATAAGACCACCCCCAAAATGTTTTATAGGTAAATTCCATTGAACATCATGATTTCTTCTTGGAAAAAAGAGTGTTGCTGGCTGCATGCCTCTTTGTCAAATAGAAAAAGAGGAAGAAAAGGAGTATATTTAGCATAATGAAAAAATCATTTTATTTGCAAATTGAGCCATTTTTCCTGGCAACTCATTGTGCTATGTCAGAAGTATCTGATATGGTAAGCAGGCTATGCTCTGGGAAAGGCGGAATTTGCTCACGTTCAGAATTCTGTCAGTTCCATTGTTTTTTATATCTAGGTAGTGATGTTTTAGGGTTTGAGTCCTTTGTCCTTAATTCTAACAAAAGTACAGTTTATATCCCATGAATTAACACAAACAACTGATGAAAAAAAACATTTATGGAAAGTTTAGAGTTATATTTACTTTAATGACAAGGATTCAGGATGATTTTTGCCTAACTTCCAAATGTATGTGTTAAGAAGAGGATTTTGAGGAAGAAAATACTAAGTGGGGGCTTAGTAGAAATAAGGAGACAACGAGGGCCAGACCAATTGTACACCGGGTAGGGCATTTGCCTTGGACGCAGCTGACCTGGATTCAATCCCTGGTATCATGGGGTCCTCTGAGCCTGCTAGGTGTAACTTCTGAGTGCAGAGCCAGAAGTAAATCCTGAGTGCCGCCAGGTATGGCTCAAAAAAAGAAATAAGAAGACAATGTGAATGGTCTATGCCTTTTGTTCCCTAAAGAAAAGGTAGGGTCAATGCATAAATAAATAAAATTCATATCACATAATTTAGAAACAATACATCACTGAACAAAATTGAAATAAAGACATAATGTTTTTAAAACATTGATTTTTTTCATTTTTTATTTAAAGCATTGTGATTTACAAAGTTATTCATCATTGAGTTTTAGACACACAGTGTTTCAAAACAAATCCCATCACCAGTGTCAACTCCTTCCACCAACATTTCCCCATCCCTTGTCTCCCCACCACTCCTCCAGCCTGCCATTGTGACAGGAACCTTTTAACATTTTGTTGTTAAAATTTGGGTTTTATAATTTCAGTGTTGTTGACTCCTTGGTTTGGATATTTAGACATTTAGTTATGTCCTTCCTTAATACCACAAAGGTACCCCATTAGGTCAGATCTGTCTTTTTCCTCCACTCTATGGGTCTTCACTACAGAAAATTAATGATTTGGGGGCCAGAGCGGTAGCACAAGGCATAAGGCATTTATTTGCCTTGCACGCGCTATCCTAGGACCCTGGTTTGATCCTTGGCGTCCCATATGGTCCCCCGAGCCATGAGCAATTTCTTTTTCTTTTTCTTTTTCTTTTTCTTTTTTTTTTTTTGGTTTTGATTTTTGAGTCACACCCGGCAGCGCTCAGGGGTTACATTTGGCTCTATGCTCAGAAATTGTTCATTGCAGGCTCGGGGACCATATGGGATGCCAGGATTTCAACCACCACCATCCTTCTGCATGAAAGGCAAATGCCCTACCTCCATAGTATTTCTCCGGCCCCTGTGAGCAATTTCTGAGTGCATAGCCAGGAGTAGCCCCTGAGTGTCACTGGATATGGCCAGAAAAAAAAAAGAAAATCAATGATTTTAATTTCTTGATTATTCTCTTCACTATATTCTGTGACCAAGAGTGTTCTAGACAACCCCATTTTAAAACATTGTGTTCCCTCATGCAGTTATTGTAAATACTACATATATCATATGTTGAAGACTCCTTTGAAGCATTCTGTCTTGTAGCATTTCGCTTACATTTTCCTCAATGTACTTTATAGTTATTCAGATCTGATCTCAAGGTCTTTGACCCACTTTAAATTGAATTTTGATGTTTTCTGGAGGTAGGGTACAGGTAAAGAACCTGGAGACCCAAATTGGTTGACTGGAGTGCACAGTTCCACCACATGATGTTCTCTCCTTTCAAATTTTCATTCCTTTTCTATAAGCCCTGTCAGGTTGGACATAATCCCCATACACTCTTTTCTAAGTATGCTCTTTCAAAAAGGAAAGTATATGCAAAGGCTTAAGTAGAAATACACAGGATTATGTATCATAATCATAGCCTATAGACTATCATAGCCTATAGACTATTCTGCAATGTGTGAGGTTTTTTTCCTACTATGTCAGAGAGTTTTTCCTGGATCTCCACACACAACACAACTTCATTCTATTTGTAGTCGTTGTATAATATGCAATAATACTGATTTAATGATCATCTATGGAGCACCTATTCATTATTCTCATTGCAAACCATGTACAATAATCAGGCTTCTCTGTACTCAAGTAAGATGATTATTTCTAGGTAGAAGAGTAACTGTAGCATTTTTGGGTCACAAACCCTGATTATTTATCATTTTAGTAAATACCAATTCAGTGCTCTCCAAAATGACTTTATTCATCTACTTTGCCACCCACTTGTCCCTCCTGTTGATCCTTTAACACGTTCACAGTGACTGGTGAAGGGGAAAAAAGTTCATGTTGTATTTTGACTTCACAGGATTTTATCTCTAGTGTCTTGAATGAATTTTCATATTCAGAAGTCAGTCACACACAGAAGCCCTTTGCCCATATATTCATGTTCAATCAACTTGAAGTCAGCGTGGCCTCCAGAGCCCAAACTGAAGGCAGAATAGGTGGCTACCATGACAACCAGTTTCTACTAGATGCTGCAGGCAGAAAGCTGGTGCCTATATGATGGGAACTGAGGAGCAGGTGGCTTCTGGAATCTATTCTTCCTAAGGACAGAAATGATGTCTGGATATTTCTTTTAGGAAAATAAGACTCTTTACATTAAATGCTTCCCCTGTATAAAAGGGATCTCTACTAGGGAAAGAGGTCTGTGTATAATGGGAGGGCAATACCCACAAGGTCTAGAGGAGACAGTGCTCAGAAGAGAGGGGCTAGAAAAGACATGGAAATATCTAGAGTGTTTGGCAAAGGGGTGGACAGCCTCTGTATAGGACAAGGATGCCAAGTAATGCAGAGTGGACCTGTGTAGGAGAGCACCTTTCCTATTTGGTAGTTGACCTGGAAGTCTCCTCTCCTCCCTACACCTCAATTCTGTTCGACATTAAGCACCACCATCCCAGTGTACCAGATCAAGAATTTAAAATAATTCATTTTCTGTATTAGTAAAGACCCTCAGGGAAGCCAGAGAAGAGATAATATAGGATTTAAAGTATTTTTCTTGTATGCCACTGACCCTGGTTCCATCCCCAGCACCACATGACCCCCATAACCACTAAGAGTAACTCCTGAATACAGATCAAAGAATGACCCCTGAGCACCATTGGATGTGGTCACCACATAACAACAACAAAAAGACAAGAAAAGTCAGCTAGTGGCATTGAGAGCAAAGTTTTTATGTCAAATGTGTCATTAGGGGGCCAGAGTAGTGGCACAAGTGGTAGGGCATTTGCCTTGCATGTGTTAACCTAGGACGGCCTGTGGTTCTATCCCCTGGTCCCCCAAGCCAGGAGAATTTCTGAGCAATAGCCAGGAGTAAGGTAATCCTTGAGTGTTAATGGGTGTGGTCCAAAAAGGCGTGGGGGGTGGTCATTAGAACAGTAGTTACTGGCAGTTAGATTTTTTTTTTCAGGGAGTTCACCCTCCTAAATATTTTTTTTAATAGAAGAGTTGGAATATCTATTTGCTATGATGGGAAGGCAATGCTTGGCATTGAACCCAGAGCCTCATATGTGCAAGGCACTACTCCAGGCCCCCTGCACATTTATTTATAGTGCTGCATTATTCACTGGCAGAGATACTGAAGGAGAATAATAATATAACTTTACATCGTTCTATTCTTCTTCCCTATGTAGTCTCTTTCTATAGTGTTCTAGCCTATTTGTCAAACTTATATTCTTAAACCCCAGGCATTTGGTACATGAGAGGGAGCATAACATTTCCAAGAAGTCATGATTATGAAGTAATATCATTCTTGAAATAAAAAAAATAATAAAGAAAAAAGTGAAATTAAACAAAATGAAAAAAGTAAAGAAGAGGAAATAAAAGAAAAGTAATATCATTCTGCAAGCCCTCACTGACCTTCTGGGTAGTGAGTTCAATAACATTATTGCAGCATGGAAATATTTTATATAGTGAGGTAAGGAGCAGAGTGTCCATTTATATGACTAAAACTATCGAAGAATTTTCAGTGTTGGTCTTAGCTGAATAGACTTGTGTTTAAATATATCCATCAAGACTCAAATGAAAGAGACAACCTCTTAAAACCTATTATTGTTATCTATCACTCAGTAAGCTCCAATGAGCATATTTTAAATGTCTGTCATCCTTGTCCATTTGTAAGGTTTACTGAATATTATCTGAGTTGGTGACATTTTGAAATCTGGAACCTCTTGTGTTTAAGATCTCATTTCATTATATTTGGGGAGTGTAAGTAGAATATTTTTCAGTGGGCTGAAAATAAAAGTGCATCTATACCCTAGTGCCTTGGGATAACTGAAGGGTTGAGGAAGAACCAGGAAGTGAGACTAAGTCACAGAGAACTATTGGGGGTTGGGGGTCCCTCAGGGTCTCTCTTCAGGGCTAACTGTCTGTGCTATTATGTGGGCTTTACCTTACAGATATACCCGATGCCAGTTGTCAGCAGGGATTTCAAAATAGCAGACCCTGGAGTGGTTGGCACAATTTCTATAATCGGAATGCTTAGACTTCAGCAAATTCCCTCAGGCAGATGCTGTCCCTAGTAGAAGGCCAGGGGCTGCAGATGCCTGCTGGTGACAGACAATATCATTACAAATCACGGGGATGTGCCCACGTTTCAGCTCTCATTTTTTTAAATTTTGACCATTTTAGAATATGTTCTCTTGTAGCAGCAGGATAATGCCAACATCCTTCTGCTTAGTGCTGTTTTTCTTGGGGATTTTCCTTTCCTTGGGAAGGAAGAGAAATATGGATGGATCATATCCTACAGCTAGCTATAATCTGTACAATTTGTTCTATAGACAAGTTTCATATGGTTGAGGAATGATCTCGAAACAAAATACTCAGGAGAGCTAAAATATCTCCAAGGGCAAGCAGCTGATGTGCTTGCTCTGAGTTAGAGTTTGTTAGAGTGAAATGCTTCCTCCTTGGTCCTAGACCATTCTGTAATCCTGTTCCTAAGATGTTGGTCATGGAGGGCATGTCCTACAGGAATATTAACAATAGCTCCACTTAGCAAGTGTCCGCCTATCTCATACCTTTTTGTTTGTTTATTTGTTTGTTTGGGGGACACACCTGGTGACGCTCAGGGGTTACTCCTGGCGAGGCGCTCAGAAATCACTCCTGGCTTGGGGGACCACATGGGATGACAGGATATCAAACTGTGGTCTGTCTTAGGTTAGCACAGGCAAGGCAGATGCCCTACCAAGTGTGCCGCCACTCCAGCCTTCTCATACCTTTTAATCTCCAGACTCATTTACTTTCCCCAATAGAGTTCTAAAGGAGGTACTATTATCATCCATATTCAGTTGCTGAGATCCAGAGAAGTTATTGAGTTGTCCAGACTCATCTGGCTAGTGTTTGGTAGGACTCAGGATGTTAACCCCTTATCCCTGGTTCACAAACTA
>PVKC010015326.1:0-21538 GCA_004027635.1 Crocidura indochinensis
AAACCCTGGATACACATTCTTCTCCAATGTACATGGGTCATTCTCCAGGATAGACTACATGCTGACACATAAAACATACCTCCATAAAATCAAGAGGATAGAAATCTTGCAAGCTACCTTTGCCGACCACAAGGCTCTGAAATTAGATGTGAACTACAAAGCCACACAGAAGAAAAACATTAACAACTGGAAATTAAACGCTCTGCTACTAAACAACCAGTGGGTCCGAGACCAAATCAAAAAGAAAATTAAAACTTACCTGGAAACAAATGATAATGAAGACACAACCCCCCAGAATCTATGGACACAGCAAAAGCGGTCCTAAGAGGAAAATTTGTAGTTCTACAAGCACACATCAGGAAGGAAGAAGGGGCATACCTGAATAACCTAATGACACAGCTCAAAAAATTAGAAAATGACCAACAAAAGGAACCAAAAATAGGGAGACAGAAAAAAATAACAAAGATGAAAGCAGAACTCAATGAAGTGGAAAACCGAAAATCAATCCAAAAGATCAACGAAAGCAGAAGTTGGTTTTTTGAAAAAAATAAACAAAATTGATAGGCCATTGGCAAAACTCATAAAGAAAGAGAGAGAGAGAAATCTGATAACCCGTATTAGAAATGAAAAGGGGGAAATCACAACAGATACTGTAGAGATCCAAAGGGTAATCAGAGACTACTTTGAGAAACTTTATGCTACTAAACATGAGACCTGGAAGAAATGGAAAAATTCTTGGACACATATAACCTTCCACACTTAAATAAGGAGGAGGTAGAATTTCTATTTTTTTTTTTTTTTTTTTTTTGGTTTTTGGGTCACACCTGGCAGTGCTCAGGGTTTACTCCTGGCTCCATGCTCAGAAATTGCTCCTGCGAGGCACACGGGACCATATGGGGCCCTGTTATTCCAACCGATGACCTTTAGCATAAGACTTTACTATTTTTTTGTTGTTGTTATGTTTAGTGGGGGAGGGCATACCCAGCTGTGCTAAGGGTTTACTCCTGGCTCTAAGCTCAAAAATGCTCCTGGCTCAAGGGATCATATGGGACGCTGGGGATCAAACCCAGATCTGTCAAGGATAAGCCGCATGCAAGGCAAACACCCTCCTGCCCACTTCACTTATTTTATATTTCAGTCACCAGACAGTTTCAGCAGCAGCAAGTCAAAAAATGTACACCTTTCTCTGTATTTGTTCTCAATATCTTAATTTGCAGATTTTTATACTTTCATATAATTCATTAATTATATGTCCAGCTATAAAATGTATGTATAAAATAATAGAATATGGGCTATAATTTTGCAAAATATAATAAATATATAGAATCACATTCTAATATGCTAGATAATTTAATATTCATAAGCTATTAATGAACTAAGTTATGTTGAAAGAGGATAGCATTTACTTGACACATTGTATATTAAACAAAAAATCTGAAATAAGAAAAATTACTCAAATCTTTTGCTATTCAAGTGACACAATTCTCCTTTTTTTTACCTTTAATTTTTGTTCTTGTTTTTCAAATGCTGTTTTCCAATGTCAGGTTTGTTTGATCCTTCAATAAATTGGAAAATTAACTCATGGGGAAATGATTCTTGTTCTATACCTTAATGGTAGTATATTTCCATTTTACATTACAGGCTATACACCAGTGAAAGACAAATAGAGATGGAGAGCGAAAAAGCTAATAATCAAGTGAAGTTGAGTTTTGTGATTGTGAATTTAAACTGGGAATGAGCTGTATAAAATAATATATACAAGAGTAAGAATGTTTGTGTTGAAAATATAGTCAGAAACTCTGGGAAATATTAATTTAGTTTCCAATCTATAATAAGAAAGAACACAATGTAATATCTCACATTTATAATTTATTTATATAATTTATATCTCACATTTATATAATTTATATATCAAATTTATAATTTATAATCTCACATTTATAATTTCCAAAAGTCAGAGCATATAGTGTTTTAGTCCTGTATTAAATTCAGTTGACATTAATTCAAGTTCCCAATATTCCAAATGGTCTTTTCAGTATCTCTGGGAGAGAAGACTGAGCACAGAAGCAGAGGTAAATCCTGAGTACCACCTGTATGAAACATTGCCTCAATTCCTATTTTCTTACTCTTTGTTGATTAGTTTATAACTATGAGAAAAAAAGCTATTTTCTCATTTGTTTAAATATAAGAAAAATTTTATTCTGAAAAAATATGGCCTATTGTACAATACCACTTTGATATATCATGAAACATTAATATATTTTATTGTTATCATGTTTTATTACTGCCAAGTACCTTACACTTAATAATAAATAATGAGTTATCAAGATATCTATTAAGGGATTTCATGAGAAATGGCTTCATTCTCACGATGAAACTAAAAGTACACAGCAGCACAATATTTTTCAGGACAAATGACTCTGATAGGATGATTATACTAGCAATAAGATGTACAAAAATGGTCAGACTTAAAAATGCATCAAGTAAAAGTAGTAATATCCCTAGGAGACCTTTCTGGCAAGTGATGAAAATGTTTTCATTTAGGATGTTCAGAGGTCAGTGTTTACAATTTCACAAATAAACATGGTCTACTTAAAATGTCCCTTGCGGAAGAAATGATGGGCATAGTATTTTTCAAACTTAATTAAAAAGAATATGAAGCTCTGTCAAGAACAAACAGAAAAGATTGTGGCAAATACATATCACAAAAGAAATCTTAGCACAAGTTTTTATATGCATCTAAAATTGAAATCTTTCTAAATAAAAATGAAAATGATGTTTAACTTTTAAAGGACTGGTAATCAAAAAAATAAGGAAAATGATTTGTTTATTGTGTGTATATATGTGTATATGTGTGTATAGATAGGGTTCCAAAATAATTAATAAAGCTATTGGCTTAAAAATATTTATTTGTTCTATTTGTTAGAACAGCAATTATTTAGTGCTCATTTTTTAAAACCATACTCTTTTGAATGATGCAATTATTATAAATGTGAGATATATTGTGTTCTTTCAGCTTATAGATTGGAAACTAAATGAATATTTCCTAAAGTGTTTCTGATTATATTTTCTTTTTCTTGGGGGGGGGGGTCACACCCGGCAGTGCTCAGGGGTTACTCCTGGCTCCATGCTCAGAGATTGCTCCTGGCAGGCACAGGGGACCATATGGGGCACCGGGATTCAAACCGATGACCTTCTGCATGAAAGGCAAACGCCTTACCTCCATGCTATCACAAATTTTCTTACTCTTTTTTATATTACTTTATATAGTTCTTTCCCAGTTTAAAGTCACAATCCCGAAACTCAACTTCACTTGATTATTATTATTTTATTTTTTTTGCTTTTTCGTTCTCCAACTCTGTCTGTTTTCCACTCCCTCCTCTCTTTTATTTCACATACATTTCATATGCACCTTTTTAAATGGAAAAACTACTAATAATTAGTTAGGGGACAAAGGGAACATTTCTTGTGATATTTGGTCAACCTGGATGAATAGTTCCGAACTAGGTCCTGGTAAATTGGTGTGCTTAAAGTCAGCATAACTAAGAGACCTACTTTGGTGGTATTCAGGAACCTCCGCAGCTAATTCAACAGTGCTAAGAAGGTCAGATAGTATTGTGAATAAAACTTTTTTCCTTAACATGAAGCATGTGACCCCTGAACTTTAGTCCCAACAACTCAACCTTCCTCTTTACTAGTTCTCCAATTCAATACTTTTCACAGAACACCATCAAGATGCTTATTCTTTCTCTACTCTTCAAGTTGGATAAGCAGTATTGACTTATCTTTTAAAACAGAACTTAATAAGAATATTTACTTTGATTCTATATGCTATTTATTTAATGAAGAATGGCCCAATTGACAGAAGGACACCCAAATCTCATTGAGTGCATAATTTTTCAATATGTACAAACCATTTTCTATTTCAACACATGCTTAGTTCAGGAACACTTAGAGCTGTAAATCAGAAATGAAGTATATTTCAAATTTCTTTGACTTCTTATGAAGATCCATTCAAATGACAACTGTGAGAGGTTCAGAGATAGCAGTCAGGGGCACTTACCCTGTGAGCAACTGACATAAGTTTGAACCTCAATACCATATTTCATCTAGGGAAACTTAGTATTGTCATGTGAATTCTAAAGATCCTGAACATTACTGGGGTGGGCCTGGGAGTTTCCAGGACTGCAGAGTCTGACCAAGTCTTCATCTTTCAAATTTTGATTTGATTGCTTACAATCTTCAAGTTGTTAAATATATTATTTCAGATTGAGTAGATAGATCAAAGGGTCTATCTGGTAGTTGAATCCCTGAAACACAGTCCCTTCAGTACTGCAAAGTATAACCCTGATAGCCCTCATACCACTGGGCTCCTGTGGTCTAGCCAGACCATTGCAGTCTGCAACCCACACAAACTGTCTAAATATTATTGTGAATCTGAATGCCTTCACACGCCAGAAAAATGCTTGGGAAGACCAGGTAAGGGTGAGGGGAAATACATGAATCAGTTTTTCACTTTTCAGCATTACTCAAGTTATCAAGCTTTTCATCTTGTCATGTTCATGAAATATTTGTAGATATCGCATTTGCTTCTACAAACATCTCAAAGTACAAGAACTTTAAATTTTCCTCATAACTGACAAGACTGTAAGGCACACTTCTATTGAGTTGGTGCATGTTTCTGATATACACAAGTGATGAAAGAAACATTTTTTTATAATTTAAAATAGTCATAGCAGCAAAATACTTTTATAAACACTCAGAATTAACTAAAAAGGTTTAAATTACTTTCAATGAAGGATTCCGTATGTTCTTATAAAAATGTTTTAGAAGCAAAGATAAAAATGTAGTTACAGTGACACAAAGAATTTAAGCACAAATATGATGCATAATTCATACTAGAGTGTATTAACACTTTTAACATATATTGCTCAGCCATTTTTATTTTAATATTAGTCTACTTTGTAGAGTCAAGACCAAAAGCTGCTTTATAGTTCAGGTTTTAGCTTGTGCAAATTGAATTAGCAGGGTTGAAAAATAAAATTTATTGTAAAAGGGGTAACTGACCATTGACTAGTATGCAATGCTGTAAACATGACCCTATTTTGAAATGACAAGATAGTTTGTCCTAGAACATGACAAATAGTTAGATGAAACAGAAAAAGTCAATGTATTTGTCACCAAGAACAAGATAGATAAAAGGAACACGATCTGTGCTATTTCATTGTTTTCTTCACAATTTTAAGACACACATTGTGATCTTAATGACAAATGCCTAGAGGAATGGTACCTTTATTTTAGATTACAGTTTTATATGTTTGAAAGATTGTATCAGCATTTCCAAGTTGTTTCTCTATATTAGATATTTTTGTTTTAACTGCAGCAAAAGGCCAAACTCAAATTCATTCCTAATGAGCCATGTGTTAATGTCAAAGTCTCTGCTGTCCACTCAAATGCCAAAGAACATATCTGACTTTATAATGAGCCAAATGGTTGTCTCTTCATAATATCAGCTAGCCTTTTGTTATATACTGCATCCAAAATTTTAACACAGTGGTGGAGGTAACTGTTGGGATGGCTGAAATCCATTTCTCATATGGAGTCAATATTATTGCCAACTTTATAGCATTCTGTCATGGCAATATATTGAATAAATTGACCCACTAAATCGAAGTAGAATAGTAGCTGACTGATCTATTCTGTACACTGATAAGGGAGAAGATCAAAATCAGATGACAGGTGTCAGAAAGATGGTGATAATGCTTTTTGGAATGTGAGCAAAAGTCTAAAATGGCACAGCCCCAATTTTTTTTTCTCCCAGGACACCATATTTAATTAACCATTTAATTTCTTATACTTCTAGGTTCCAATAATTTGATTCTTGATTGATATCTACTGACATTCCGAAAGTTTAATGTTTACCATTTTTGTTCTCTAGGTAATCTTTACTTAATATGAAAATTATCTTCATGTAATCAAAGGCAATGAAAATCATATCTAAAATAAATGGTTTGTGATGTTTTAGATTAATTATTATAATTAAAATATGAGATTATATAGATAATTCAAAAATCCTATTAAATGGATGAACATTTACATATATATTATTCCTAGTAGTCATTCTGAAGTAGTTCCTAGATAGAAAATTTCAGTCTTTAGTCTGAGCTGTAATGGGGACAAGACAAAATACATACATTCATTTGAAAAATATTTAATTTCAGCAGTGAAAGAAATGCATAAAATCATATCAGGAGAAAATAAATAAATATAAATATTAACATTGGAAAGCAATATTGTTAAATATTATTTTTCTTGATTTATGAGGCTCTAAAAATTTAACTTTCTACTTGGATTTTCCAATAGATAAAATGAAACTGCATTTTAAAAATTCAGTGAAAGAAGATGAATATTCAGTTTCTGACACCATATAATCTAAACCTAATATTAAATTCTGTCAAATGAAGGATGAGTAGCAAGCATATTAAAAAGATTTCAGTATCTATACCATTGTCACAGTATGGTGTCTTAGTTTTTTCCTACTTGCTAATAAGCTTTACAATATTTTAATAAAATGTTATAAATAAATTGATGTTAATATAAATGTTTCAATTATATAGATGAGATATTATTTTAAATTAGGTCAAACATAAAATACACTGATATATGAAAATAGATAAAAAGGTTTAAAATAAATCTGTAGAACTAGTAAGTTAGTAATAAACTAGAGAAAAATGCAAAAAAGTAGATTTGAAAAATTTATAACATTATGTTGCAAACTACTTATATCTTAAAATAAGATATTGCAATTGAAACTTTGTTAGCAAGGAATAGATTGTAATTGTTGAAAAAATCAACTTTCCTCCATGCAAAAATAAAAATTGGTATCTGTTATAAATAAAAATAAAGAAGAGTGAGTGAAAGCAGGAGGAAGAGCCAAGACTATAGTATAAACTACAACAATAAAAAGAAAAATACCATATCATGTTACCTCTTTCTTTTTGGAAGATTCCTTTATTTCCAATCTTTCACAAAGTTTATTATGAGAACTATAATTCTATAATTTGTTCTTAAAGAGATGTCTAGTTGACTAAGGAAACTCCATGTCTTAAATCAAGTTTATGTGTCAGTCCAAATTTTTATCTTTGTTTTAACGTCTTTAATTCCAGATTAATGTACTCAACAATACTGCAGAAAAATTTTCTAATAGTTACATCAAAGTTAAGTTGTAAAATATTTCTCGTAATCTTCTCCCAAATATTTATTTTTATTGGTAAATATTTCTTCATCCCTATAAATAAAAATATGGTCATATTATTCACTTTGCTTCCTTAACAGTACTTTGTGTTTATATTTTAGCCACTGTAATTGTAGTCAAAAATCTTTTATCTCTTACATAAATAAAAGTGATAATTTTTAATTATTCCACTCTTGTTCTTCCTTTTCCAGTCTGTTCTCAGCGCTGGAAACTCAAAGTTAAAAGAAATATCACATCTGTACAAAAATAATGAACAAAAGAGGGAACAAAAAATAAAACAAAAAAGGAAAGAAGGGGGAAAATAAAGAAGTAAAAAAGAAAAGGGAAGAAAGGAAAGAAGGGAAGAGGAAGGAAGGATGGAATGGAGGAAGAAAGATGAGGGGAGGAAAGAAGAAAAAAGGAAGAAGGGATAAAAAATGAAAAAGAAAAGAAGCAAAAGGGAAGGAAGGAAGAAAAAGGGGGAAAAGGAAGCAAGGGGGAAAATAATAAGGAACGAAAATGGAAGTAAAGAAGGATAAAAGGAAGGAAGAAATGAAATAAGGAAGTAAAATAAGGAATAAAGGAAGGAAGGGAGAGAGGGATGGAAGAAGGGAGGAAGGAAGGAAAGAAGGAAGAAAGGAAGAACATGAGAAAGGAAGGGAGGTAGGGAAGCAGAAAGGAAGGGAGGGAGAAAGGGAGGAAGGAAGAAAGAAGGAAGAGAGGAAGGAAGGTGGGAGGGAGGAAAGAAGAAAAGAAGGGAAGAGGGGTGAAGGAAAGAAGGGAGGGATGAAGGAAGGGAGTGATGAAGAAAGGAAGAGAGGAGGAAGATAGTGAGGAAGGGAGGAAGTGAGAGAGGAAAGGAGTAAGGAATGAAGAAAGGGAGAAAGAAAGGGAGGGAGGAAAAAGAGGTAGGAAGGAGAAAAGAAGGAAGAGAGGAAGGAGGGAGGGAGGAAAGGAGGAATGAAGGAAAAAAGGAAGGGAGGGGGAGGAAGAATGGAAGGATGTAAGAAAGGAAGGAAGAAAGGGAGGAGGGAGGAAGAGAGTAAGAATGGAAGGATGGAAGAAAGTAAGGGAGGAAGGGAGGGAGGGAGAAAGGGATGGAGGAAGGAACAGAGGGAGGAAGGAAGGGAGGAAGGAAGAAAGGGAGGTAGGAAGGAGAATGGAAGAAAGGGAGGGATAAAGGGAGGGAAGGAGGAAGGGAAAAGGGAGAGGGATATGGGGGAGGGAGTGAGGATAGATAAGAGGGATAAAGGAAAGAAGGGAGGGAGAAAGGGAGGGAGGCAGAAAGAGAGAGGGAGGAAGGGAGGGAAGAGGGGAGAGAGGAAGGGAAGGAGGGAGGAGGAAGAGAGTGATGAAGGATGGGATGTAAGACAGGGAGAGAGGGAGGATTGAAGAGAAAGAAGAAGGAAGAGAGGGAGTAAGGAAGGGAGGGAGAGAGGGAGGAAGGAAGGGACAAAGAGGGAAGGGAGGGAGAGAGAAAGGGAGGAAGAAATGAAGAAAGGGAAGATGTGAGGGAGGAAGAAAAAAAGGAGGAAAAAGGGAGGGTGGTAGGGAGGGAAGTTTGGAGAGAAAGGGATGAAGTAAGAAAGCAAGAAGAAAGGGAGGGAAGGAAGATGTGAGGGAGGGAGGAAAAAAGGGAGGGTGGGAAATGTAATGGGGGAAGAAGGGAGGGAGGGAGGAAAGAAAAGTAAGGGAGGAAGAGAATGGGAAGGTAGGAAGGAAAAAGTAAGGGAGGAAGGGAAGGAGGAAGTGAAGGAGGGAGGGAAGGAGTAAGGAAAAAGTAAGGGAGGAGGGGAAGGAAGAAGGGAAGAGGGAGGGAGGGAAAAAGGGGGGAAGAAAGGATGTCAGAAATGAATGGAGGGAGGAAGGGAGGGAGTGAGGGACAAAGAAAGGAAGGTAGGAAGGAAGTGAAAGAGGAAGGAGGGAGGGAGGGACAAAGAAAGGAAGGTAGGAAGGAAGGGAAAGAGGAAGGAGGGAGGGAGGGAGGAAGGGAGGACAGGAGGGAGAGAGGAAGGAGGGGAGGGAAGGATATATGAAGGGAGGGAGGGAAAGGAGGAAGGGATAAAGAAAAGAGGAAAGAAAGGAGGGAGGGAGGGAGGGTGGGAGAAAGGGTGGAAGAAATAAAGGGAGGGAGGAAGGGAGGAAGAGGGAGAAAGGAGGTAGGAAGAGGGAGAAAGGAGGGAGAAAGAGGGAGAAAGGAGGGAGGAAGAGGGAGAAAGGGGGGAGGAAGAGGGAGAAAGGAGGGAGGAAGAGGGAGGGAGAAAGGGAAAAAGAAATGGTGGGAGGGAGGAAGGGAGCGAATGAGGAGAGAAAATTTAAGGGAGGAAGAAAGGGAGGGAAGATGGGAGAAAGGAGAGAGGGATAGAGGGAAGGTGGGAGAGAGGAAGGGAATGAGGAAGGAAAAGTGGGAGGAAATGGGAGGGAGAAAGGAGGGAGGGAAGGAAGGAGGGAGGAAAGGTAATGGGAAGGAATGGAGGAAGGGAGGGAGGAAGGGAGGGAGGAAAAGAGGGAGGGATGGAGTCAGTCTGAAATGAAGGGAGGTAGGAAGGAAGAAAGAGAGAAAGGAAGCAAATGGACAAGGAACGAAGGGAGGGAGGAAGGAAGAATGGAAGAAAGGAAGAGAGGAAGTTAGGGAGGAGGGAAAAGGGGTGTAGGATAGAAGGAATGGAGAGATTAAGGGAGTAACGAAGGGAAGGGGTAAGGAATGAAAGGAGGGAAGAAGGAAGTGAGCAAGAAAGGATGGAATGAGGGAAAAAGAAAAGGAAGAGAAAATAATCACCACCTTTCATTTTTATATATCAAGTTTTCAAGTTTTGTAATAATAGGTAGCTAGTCTCTAAATGATATAATGTTTTACTTTAGCCTAGAAAATCCTTTTTTTTAAATCTTTGTCTATCCTTGTAACCATGGTTTTTAATTTTATGTGCTATTGTTGGCATTGACTTGATTTTTATGTACACGTCAGTGATCACTCCTTGTAGGCTCTGATATTTTGCTAATGTAATATTTCTAAAAAAATTAATAGAAGTCCTGCATATTTACATTTTAAAATTTAAGTTGAAGAGTTTATTTAGGTTACCAAAATCTTAATATTTCAATAATCAAATAAAAACTGCTATTCCAAATATAATGTATAAATCTTTCTCTTAAAAGGCACAATAATTCAAATAAAAAAATTTTGGCGAAAATGGGTTGATTACTAACTGATGAAAAACTATGAGAGCTATCTTTTATATTTGCTCTGAGAAGTTTTAATATCTCATTATAAATTCTGCTATATATACTAATCAAATAAGTATAATTCACAATGATTTTTCCCTTGATATTTTCTTTGTAAAGACATGTGAAATTGAAAAGTTTAATGTTCCTTTTCTTTAAAAAATGACATTTTAAATAGTTTCAAATAAAGTAGAATAATTACAAGATATTTTTTAGAAAACATTAGAAGATGACTTTGTTAATTTTACAATATTTTATCACCATTCTAACCAGTCAGTTACATAAAAATTCACCATGATCCATTTAGTGTAATCAATAACTACTTTTAAAAGTTAGAAGTTGGTAAATATTGCTTCAATTAAATATTCTTTGAAACTACTTTTCAGTAAAAACATTTTCTACTCTTAGCATTATGTTCCATTGCCTATTCAATTGTTTAATGTAGCATTATTTATTGCTTTTATTCCTACTATTTAATTTATTCTAAGAACTGCAGATAGAGCAATATTAAAACAACAGAAAAATCAGTGACTTAGTATTGAAAGTTTTATGACTCCTTTAAATTATATTTCAGTGTTCATAACTGTATATTTTCCTAGTAGAAAAGAGGGTGGCATTGTGTTATGACAACTCAATGTAAATCATATTAAATAGGTTGTTTTTGTTTGTGTTCAAATGTATACCGTCCTAGAAGACAATTCAACAATTTAAGAAAACATTTAGATACAATTACCAAAAGTTGCAAAGATAATTATTAGATTGTAATGTGGGAAATATTTATCATGGATGTAATATTTTTCATATTTTTATCTATAATACAGATATGTTGCAATCCCAAACATACTTTAAACAATAATAATTATATACTGAATAATAATTGAATAATATTGTATTGAGTAAATATTTTTGCATTTTATTTTCTAAAATTCTAATGCATGATCGTTGTAATAACATGAGAATTTGTATTTTATTTATTTATGTACTTATTTTTTTTGGCTGCACCCAGCAGTATTATTTTTTGCTCTATGCTCTGAGATCACTCCTGCTGGAGTTCAGGTTCCCTATGAGGTTCTAAGGATAAAGTAGGTTTGGTCACATGCAAGGCAAGCAGCATATTATTTTACTATTGCCCTAGAATTCATATTTTAAATACAATTTCTTGAAGATATACCTTACATTTTACATTTACAGTGCAATAAAAATTGGCACATCTATTTTATGTGATAAATCATTCATTTAAAGACTATGATAGTGGAATATTATTCAAATACTTGCTACTTTGTAATCGTATGTAAGTGGCAAAAATATTACATGTCAGTAAAAATGTTGCATTACCAAAGCCACTTTGATAGTGACTTTCAATCTACCTGTCTGCAAATCAGTACTAATCTCCAAAAGTTTCTTGCCAAATCATGAAAATGTTATGGCAGTTGACCTCATGATATGCCTGGTCCATGGAGAAGTAGCATTATAAATTACTGATTTATAGATGGTCAGAGCTACAGTAGAGTGGGTAGGAGCTTTTTATATAGCCTACCCTGTTTGAAAAATGGAATCTCATATGGTTCCCTGATGGATGCCACCAAGAATAATTCCTGAGTAGAAATAAAGTCAGAGTAACCCCTAAGCATCTCCAGGTGTGGCTCCTCAAAAAAAATATGTAATTTTTTTGTGTTATTGAGATCCATTTAAAATAATGTAGCATATATATCCTGTGCTATCATAGATAAAAGCAGAAATCTTGGAACCCTGCATTAAACCTCACTAGTTGAAATTTCAGATCTGTCTCTTAATAACTATTTGGCTTTTGGTAATTTACTTAATTTATCTGTATCTCTTATTTTCTATTAATAGGAGTTAAATAAATGATAGTCAACTGTATAGCTACAATTCCTCACTTTGCCTCAAAATTCCTATACATCAAAATTGATAATATTAGTAAGTTGGCCTTCTAGGGAGTGCTTTTGTTACATGGGTAAACTTTTATAAATGGAGATAAAGTCTTAAAAAATATCTGTAGACATATCTTGCTTCTTGAAAAAGCACCAACTGTGATCTATGTTCTTTCTGGCCTTGAGGCCACCAACTGACCACATTAATGACATGTTCATGGATTTTAAAGAGTCCAGAGCTACTAAAAATAATTTCTGTTTGTAAGATACACAATAATTAACATATGTTTTAGCATTAGTGCTAGTCAACTAAGATAATGTAACTGAATTTATATTTATAAAACACTTATCAAAGTGTCAATATATACTAAGCACTCCTTAATTATTGGTATTGTACTATTATTGTTCTTATACTCTACTTCATTTCAACTGTTTTATATAATGGAGATTATTAATTTGCATAATTACCATTTGTGATTAGTTATCCACTCCTAAATATTTGGATTTAATTACCCTGTAATTAATTTGGATTTTGCTATCTCTTATAGAATACATTAAACAGATAGCTTACACAGTTTCTCTGCTTGAAAATGTTTCTGACAAAATGAATTATCAATATGTAAATATTAATTATTATCACTTAGTTTTTAATTATTCTAAAATTGTAATGGTATGAATGTATGCTCTTGGTCAAATGTACCTTTTAGTTGAAGAATTTAACACAAGAAGTTTGAAATTATGATTGTGTAAATATCAATATTATTCAATAGATTTGCTAAATTATATGTAATAAACATTTTGACACATGGAAACAATTTTTCACAATTTAATCACCTCATCTTAAAGTACCCTCCATCATAAAAGAAAAAATGGTACATTGGAAAAAATAGTCAGTTCAAAAATTGATTTCTTTGGTAAAAAAAATTTTTGATGCACCTAGCATTTCTTGTAATATAAAAGATTTTATTTTTCTCAATAATGGAGCATTGGGAAAGTGGCAGAGCATTTGCCTTATATGTGTGGAATTCTGTGCTTAATCATTGGCAGCATTACATGATTCCCTGAACATCACCAGATGATGACTCTTGTGACTCCAAGTTTACTGAAAAGTCATCATTGAAATATCAGGTCTACATTTCTAGGTGTAACACCATAAATTAAAAATTAAAATATTATTAAAAGTATTTAAGAACAAATTTAGTCACAAATCTGGAATAAATTGAGTTAAAACTTGTGTGATATTTATGGTTTTCTGTAGCATTTCATCAGAAAATTATGACAATTTGACTTCTTTTCTATCTAGGTGTTCTATCTATCTGTGGCATGAAATGCTACCTCATTGTTTTGATTTGCATCTCCCTGATTATTAATGATGTGGAGCACTTTTTCATGTGCCTTTTGGCCATTTCTATTTTTTAAGCAATAGTCTATTCATTTTTTCTCCCCATTTTTGATGAGGTAAGTTTTTTTTTTCTTGTTGGGTTGTAAATACCTGTACATCTTAGCTATTAGTTCCTTAACCGTTGGTATTGAATGAACAGTTTCTCCCATTCTGTGGGTGGACTTTGTATGCTTCACTATTTCCTTGGAGGTGCAGAAGCTTTTCAGCTTAATATAGTCACATCTGCTTATCTTCATTTCCACTTGTTTAAACAGTGCTGTTTCCTCCTTGAAGATGCCTTAGTCTTTACCTATATGTTCTTCTATATGGCTTCTGGTTCTCAGTATGATATCAAGGCCTTTAATATATATTTGACCTTTGGGCATGGAGGTCCAAGTTCACTTTTTTGCATGTGACTGACCATTTGACCCACACCACCTGTTGAAGAGGCTTTCTTTGCTCCATTTTGCATTTCTTGCACCTTTGTCAAAGATTAATTGATTGTATGTCTGGGGAACATTCTCTGAATACTGTAGTCTATTCCCATTACTCTGAGGGTCTGTTTTCCAATATTTTAATGTTTTAATAACTATTGCTTTGTAGTAAAACTTAAAGTTGGAGAAAGTGATGCCTCCCATCTTCTTTTTCCTTAGGGTTGCTTTAGCATTTATTGTTCCAAATGAATTTCAGGAGTGTTTGATCCAATTCTTGTCATGGGTATCCTTAGAGGGATTGCATTAAATCTGTATAATGCTTTGGGGAATATAGGCATTTTAATCATGCTAATCCTTCCAATCCAGGAACAGGATATTTTTTCTCCACTTCCTTGTGTTCTCTTTGATTTCTTGAAGCAGTAATTTGTAGTTTTCTTTGCATAGTTCCTCACCTCTTTAGTTAAGTTTACTCCAAAGTATTTGAGTTTTTTGTGGCACTAATGTGAATTGTTTTTTAAATGTCCATTTTTTCTCTATCATTATTTGTGTATAAAAAGGTCATTGAATTTTGAGTGTTAATTTTGTAACTTGCGACTTTGCTATATGAATTTATTGTATCTAAAAGCTTTTTGGTAGAGTTTTTAGGATTTTCTAAATAGTTTAATCTGTATTCTGCAAACAGTGAGAGCTTGATTTCTTCCTTTCCTATTTGGATGCCCTATATATCTTTTTCTTGCCTAATTGCTATGACAAGTACTTATAGTACTATGTTGAATAGTGAGAGGGGTCAGCCATTTCTTGTACAAGATTTCAGAGAAAAGACTTTTATTTATTTATTTATTTATTTATTTATTTATTTATTTTTTGGTTTTTGGGTCACACCCGGCAGTGCTCAGGGGTTACTCCTGGCTCCATGCTCAGAAATTGCTCCTGGCAGGCACGGGGGACCATATGGGGCACCGGGATTCGAACCGATGACCTTTTGCATGAAAGGCAAACGCTTTACCTCCATGCTATCTCCCGGGCCCCTATTTATTTATTTTTTATTTAAACATCTTGATTACATATATGATTGTGATTAGATTTCGGTCATGTAGAGAACGCCCCCTTTACCAGTGCAACATTCCCACCACCAATGTCCCAAATGTCCCTCCCTCCCACCCCACCCCCACCCGTACTCCCGACAGGCTTTCCAGTTCCCTCATTCATTCACATGATTATTTGTGGTTATTTCTATAACTACACTCTTTGTGGTGAGCTTCATGAAGTGAGCTGGAAGTTCCAGCCCTCCTCTCATTGTCTCTGAGAATTATTGCAAAAATGACTTTTATTTTTCTTAAAATCCATAGATGAGTGAGACTATTCTGCATCTCTCTCTCCCTCTGATTTATTTCACTCAGCATGGTAGATTCCATGTACATCCATGTATAGGAAAATTTCATAACTTCATCTCTCCTGACAGCTACATAATATACCACTGTGTATATGTACCACAGTTACTTTAGCCATTCATCTGTTTAAGGGCATCTTGGTTGTTTCCAGAGCCTGGCTATTGTGAATAGTGCTGCAATAAATATAGGTGTGAGGAAGGGGTTTTTGTGTTGTATTCTTATGTTTTTAGGGTATATCCCTAGGAGTGGAATAGTTAGGTCGAATGGGAGCTCAAGAGAAAAGACTTTTAGTTTATCCTCATTGAGAATAATATTTACCATTGGCTTGACTTGTGGTAGATATCCTTGACTATATTGAGCAGAGTTTCTTCCATTTCCATCTTCTTGAGTGTTTTATGATAAATTGGTGTTGGACCCTTTTGAATGATTTTTCTGTATCTATTGATATAATTATATGGTTTCTATCTTTTTTGATATGGTGCATTATCTAGATTGATTTATAAATGTCAAAGCATCCTTTCATTCCTAGAGTAAAACCTACTTGGTATTGGTATATGAACTTCTTGATGAACTGTTAGATACTATTTGTCAGGTTTTTGTTGAGAATCTTTTCATCTGTGCTAATCAGGAATATTAGTGTAGTTTTCTTTTTGTGAAGCATCTCTGTCTGGTTCCTGATTGTGTGAAGATATGTTTAGGAGCGTAATTTCTTCCTGTTGTGCATATCCCAATGGGGAAATGGGGGCATTGGTGTTGGGAATATTGCACTGGTGAAAGGGAGGTGTCATTTCTGTGTAAGTGAAACCCAACTACAAACATATTTATAAACATGATGCTTAAATAAAATAATTAAATATTATTAGCTCTAACTCTTGTCAATTGTTAAGCAAATTTAAGGTTTAATATTTGTGGAAATTAAGCCACTTATTTTATTGTTTTATATTGTTTGTATTTTAAAAAGTGACTTAAAATATAGAAATTTTATATTGCTTTGTGCCCAGAGGAAAATAACTGTGAGTAGAAAGGTATTATAGTATTAAGGTATTATAGATTGAGTATTAAGGTATTATAGATTAAGACAATTATTTTGAACATGGCTCACTTAAATTTAATCTATAGTCCTATAAATAGTCCCCTTGCTCTTCTGGGAATCAACCCTGAGTACACAGCAGGAGTATTCTCTGAGAATAACCACATGAAATATCAAAACAAAAATATGTTGTTATGATATTAATTCCTTACTTCCCTTTTTCATTTTATTTTTTTCGTTACTTTTATATTTTTAATTATTTTATATAAACTGGGTGGAGTACAAGGTTGTTCATAACACAAAAGAGTTTTATTTTCAAATTTACAAAAATGTTCATGATTGAGTTTCAGGTATATTATATACAACACCCTCCACAAGTGAGCATTTTCATCACTAATGTTCCCATTTTCCCTCCATTCCCCTAGAACTCTACCAGGGACCCTTTCCCCTGCCTGCCTCTAGGGCAGACATTTTTCTTCTCTCTCTCTCCCCCTCTTTCTTTCTATCTTTTCTAACTTTCTTTTTCTTTCATTATTTCTCACCCACTTTCTTCCCCCCCTTCATTTTTTTCCTTATAGAAAGTGGTTTGTAATGTTGGTACTGAAAAGTTATTATGTATATCACCTTATCTCCTTTTAGCGCCCATTTCTTGTCCAGATGGAGCACTTCCAATCTTATTGTCATAATGGTCCCTTTTCTGAACTAACTGCTATTTGTGGCAAGCTTCCCACCATGGACTAGTTAACCCGGCCCTTGTCTCTTTTGACTCTGGATATTATTATCATACTATCATTTTTATATTCCAAAAATTAATGCAATCATTCTACATCTATACCTTTTTGACTCCTTTTGCTAATTTTGAATCTCCATATCCATCATGTTTAAGCAAAATTACTTTATTTTTCCTAATATTACAATATCTGTTGTGTCAATGTACCATAATTTTTATGCACTCATTTGTTCTCAAACATTTGGATTGTTTTCAGAATCTGGTTATTTTACATAGTGATGGAATGAACATAAGAGTATAGATTTCTTTTATTCATTGTGTTTTTTGACTCCTAAGCTATATTCCTAGAAGTTGTATACCTGGAATACAAATCCTAGAACTCTCTTTGGAAGTTCACTTTCTCCTTTTTTGGAGAATACCCATATTTTTTTCCACAATAGCTGGACCAATCATCAGCAGTTCTTTACTCTTCAAACACAGCAGCACTGGTTGTTCTTATCCTTTTTGATCTTTCTATATTTCATTGCTATTTTGATCTGTATCCCCATGATGATTAATGATTTGGAGCATTTTTCCATGTGCATTTTGGATACCTGATGACAAACAGTGATTACATTTTGCTCTGCACTAAAAAAAAAAAATCACTGCTGGCAGGCTCATGGGAGTTTATATGTAACACCACACATCAAACTAGTGACAGTCACCTGCATATCAAACACCCTACTACTACACAGAACTTCTGTATTTCGTTGAGGAGATTTCTGTTCTTGACCTTTTTAGATGGGGTTAGTTTTGCTTTTCTTGTTAAGTTTTACCCAGCGCCTTTTAGACCTTAAATTTTAAATCTTTATCAGGTACTAGATGACTAGTTTCTCCAAATCTGTGGGTAGTCTTTGTGTCCTACTCATCATTTCCTTTTAGATGCAGAAGCTTCTCAGTTAAATGTAGTCCTTTTTGTTCATATTTGCTTCCCCTTGCTAAGGCAATGATTTTCAATTCTTGAAAGTACATTTTGCACCAATGTTATGGAGTAGTCTGCCTATGTTTACTTTTATATTTCTAATGGTTTCAGGTCTGATACCAAGGTATTTATTTATTTATTTGGTTTTTGGGACACACCTGGTGACACTTGGGGGGTACTACTGGCTATGTGCTCAGAAATTGATCCTGGTTTGGGGGACCATATGGGACGCTGGGGGATTGAACTGTGGACTCTCCTAGGTTCGCACACACACAAGGCAAACACCCTATCACTTGTGCCACTGCTCTGGCTGAAGGTTTTTATTTCTATTTGACTTTGTGCACATTTAAAAGAGGGCTGAGCTCACTTTTTTGCACATAGTTGAGCAGTTTTCCCTTTACAGCTTGGTAAAAGACTTTACTTTCTCCACTTAGTATTTCTTGCCATTTATCAGAGATTAATTTATCATATACCTAAGGATAAATCTCATAATATTAAAGTACATTCCTCTTTTATATGGGTCTGTCTTTATTACAATGCATGCTTTTTTAATGAATACTTATTTATAGTACACTTTGAAGTTGGGGAAAGTGATCTCACCATCTTTTTCGAAACATTGCTTTAAGAATTAATGGAAGTTTTTTTTTAGTATATATGATTTTTAAGAATATTTGATATATTTCTTTTAAAAATGTCAAGATGAGAGTGGGAAACCTTCTCTTATTTCAGTTCTTAAAGAAAAGACTTATATTTTCCTCATTGAGTATGAAGTTTTCAGTGGGCTTGTGGTAAAAAGAAAAGTTTTGACTATGTAGAAAAAAGTTCCTTCAATACCCATCTTATTTACGGATTATTTTACTATGAATGGGTGCTGAAATTTGTCAAATGCTTTTACTTAATTTATTGTTGTTATTATATAAATTTTATGTTTTATTTTACAGCTGTGGTGCATTATATTGATGAATTGTTTATGATAAAGCTTCCTTACATCTCTGTATGAATCCTACTTGGTCATGAAGTATAAACTTTTTTATGTTTTGTTGTATTTTATTTTATGGTATTTTAATTACTTAATTAATTAATCGCTTTTTGAATCACACCCAGTAGCACTCATGGGTTACTCTTTGCTCTGCATTCAGAAATCATCCTTGGCAGACTAGGGTCTATATGGGATGCTATGAATTGAACTAGGTTCCCCCAACCCCTCTGGTCAGCTACTTGCAAAGCAAATGCTCTAACTGTGTTATCTCTTTTATTAAAGATTTTTGTGTCTGGGTTCCTCAAAGATATCAGTCTCTAATATTTTCTCACCTCTCTCTCTCTCTCTCTCTCTCTCTCTCTCTCTGTCTTTGTGATAGCTGTCTGGTTTTGGTGGCAGGGTAATATTAGCTTTATAGAAAGTGTTTGCAGCGTTTCTGATTCTTCAATATCTTGGAAGAGCCTGAAAATGATGGACAGGAGGTCCACTTTAAAAGTTTGAAAGCATTCACTAGTGAATCTATCTGATATCTGACTTTTGTCTTGGGGAAGATCTTTGATTACCATTTCAATTTCATCAATAGAGATGGATTTCTTTAGGTATTCAAAATATTTTGTTTCAAATTTGAGAGGTTGTAAGAATTCAAAAATTTGTCTATGTCTTCTAAGTTTTCTTGTTTGTGGCATAAAGTTTTGTAACATAAGCTCTGATTATTCTTTGAATTTCTGGAGTATATATAGTGACATCTCCATTTAATTTTTGTTTCTGTTTAGTAGTGTCCTCACTCTTTGTAAGTCTTGCTAATGGTTTATTGATTTTTTTCAAAAAACAAACTTGATATTTTGATATTCGATATTTATATATTTTATATTCTATTTTGGGTATCTAGTTCACTAATTTATGCAGTATGTTTTATTAATTCTATCTCTTTGCCCATCTTAGACTCATTTTGTTGGTCACTTTCTATTTTATTAAGCTGTTCCATTAAATTATTTATGAAGGCCCATTTTCTTTCTTGATGAATGCCTAAAATGCTATAAAATTTCCTCTTAACACTGTTTTTTTTTCTCACACAAATTCTGATAGTTTTTGGTCTTCATTCTCATTTTTTCAGGCATCTCTTGAGTTTCTCTTTAATCCACTGCTTATTCAGTAATGAGCTGTTTAATTCTAGGCATTAAAGTAATTTCTGTTTATCTTGTAATTAAGTACTATCAGCACATCATAGTGTGAGAAGAGAGTTGATATAATTTATATCCTCTTGATTTTATGAAGTTTTATGTTTGTGGCTCACCATGTTTTCTATCTTGGAGAATGTCCCATGTGAAATGGAGAACAAAGGTAGTCAGTTTGGCTGGATGAAAGCCCTATATGTCTACTAAACCACACTCATTTTTGTCCTCCAAAGCCAGTATATCCTTGTTGAGTTTTAGCTTGGCTTATTTATCAAGAGGTAACAGAGTGGTGTTGAAGTTTCTAACTACTGCTCTGTCCCAATTAATGTCTTTCTTCAAATCTATCAGCAGTTGTTTGAAGTCTTTTGGTGACCTTTCCTTGAGTGCATATATATTTAGGAGTGTGATTTCTTAATGATGTACATATCCTTTGATTATTAAGAAATATCACTCTCTCTCTCTCTCTTGGGCCTGGGAGATAGCATGGAGGTAAGGCATTTGCCTTTCATGCAAAAGGTCATCGGTTCGAAGAATCCCAGTGCCCCATATGGTCCCCCGTGCCTGCCAGGAGCAATTTCTGAGCATGGAGCCAGGAGTAACCCCTGAGCACTGCTGGGTGTGACCCAAAAACCAAAAAAAAAAAAAAAAGAAAGAAATATCACTCTCTGCATCTTATAATATTTTGGAGCATGAAGTCTATCTTACATGATATTAGTAGAGTTATCCAGTCTTTTTAAGCTTTTTATTTGCATGAAGAATTGTCTTCCAACCTTTGACTTTTCTTCAATTATTCAAATGAGTTTTGTGCAGGCAGCAAAATTCTGGATTCCATTTTCTGATACATTTGCCACTCCATGTCTCTTATTTAGTTCAAAGACACTGAGAAAAATGATTGTCATTGAGTTTTGTGCCATGTTTTTGTAGAAGTTTGTTGTGTTTGTGCATTTTGTCTTGCCTTAGAGTATCCCTTAAGTTTTTCTTTTAAAGTTGTTTTTCAGCCTGTAAAGTTCCTGAGCTGTCCTTTATCCATGAAGTTGTGTTTCCTTTCTTTAAACCTGAATGAGAGTCTAACTGGATGAATTAATCTTTTATTGAGTTTTATTTTTTTTTTT
>PVKC010015327.1:0-21510 GCA_004027635.1 Crocidura indochinensis
ATATAACAGTTAATTTGATGAGTATCATGTGTTTTGTGTTTGATGACTTTACTATTACCTATAAAATAAAACTTAGAATTTACCTTGCTAAATGATGACTCACATAAAATTATATCTTTCAGAAATATAATCTGTATAGTTCTAAAATTGATACAAGCCCTCTTATCATTTTGTAAAAATGAATGACTTTATAAAAGATATCTCTTAGTATTTTGGGACTGTCTACAAAGAAAACGACTACATCAACTCTAGAATTGAGACTATCGAATACCAAACATAATGCCACTCCTTTCATCCAACTCACACATTTATTAATTTAAGACATTTATTGAGAACTTATGTTATGGATCAGGCCCAATATTAGGCAATGATTAATCCAAATAGATAACATTCAAAGTTTTGGTAATGTTTTATAAATTTACATGGAGGTATACAAATAATCTTATCAATTATCATGACCTAGTTGATAGGTTTCCAGGACAGAACAGAGCAAAATAACATAGAAACCCTCAGAAGAAACTTGTAATGTATTTTTCTGAAGAGGAAGAGGCAGTATTATTATGGAAAGTTTCTTTGAATTCATCACCTTTAAATTAGGGCATAAAGAGTGAAAATGATATCACTAATATCTCTTACCTGGGTACCAAAACTGCCTCTTTATTACCCTCTGGCTTTACTTCTGCTAACCCCCTATCCAGAAAGCAACTATGCTCTTTGTAAAACAATTCAGATGATCTTTTTTTTAACTAAAGCTCTCCAATGACTTTCCAGAAAAATTAGAAAATCTTAATTCCTTAGATAGTTTTCAAAATTCTAAATGATGTAGATCTTGGCTGCCTCTCTGCTCAAATAACCTCAGTTCCACCTCCTCCACCCTCCATTACTACATTTCAGAAAATCTGCTGTCCTTTCTGCTTATGCATGCATTCTTTCTGGACACTGCTTGTATTCCAAAATAAAGCTTGGGTTTTTAAAAATATTTATTGTTATAAAAGAATCCATCACCATCAATTAAGTATGAAAGGATGATTCCTTATTTATTGCCTTTGCATTTGCTAATTCTTCTATTTCAATTACTCTATCTCCATTTGTCTATAAAGCTGTGCCCTTGCCTTCTTTAGGATTTTAATATTCTAGTTATTGTAGTTAAAATACACCCAACCCCAAATGCCCCATAAGCATACACAAAATCTTATCTCAAGATCATGAATCTTCTTCTTTCTTATTTTATTCTGTATTAGAATCATTGTTTGTTTGTTTTTTTTGTTTGTTTTGTTTTGTTTTGGGTTTTTTTTTGGGGGGGTCACACCCGGCAGTGCTCAGGGGTTACTCCTGGCTCCATGCTCAGAAATTGCTCCTGGCAGGCACGGGAGACCATATGGGGCACCGGGATACGAACCGATGACCTTTTGCATGAAAGGCAAACGCCTTACCTCCATGCTATCTTTAACTACTCATTGTTTGTTTTCTATATTCATTCCTTAGAAATTGTGACAATTTATCTTGCTTCTCCAAGACTTGGAATAAAGTTCGACAAATAATAAATGTCCAACAATAAATGATCATGTGGAAAAGAGGAAAGCTTCTTAAAAAAAAAACAGAGTTTTTCTAGAACGAATCTTCTAACCCAATAAATATCTGTTTTGGTGATAGTAAAAGTTTTAGGAGATAAGTACTAAAAACACACACTATTATGTGGTAACCTTTTGAGCCTTTGTTTGAAATGACATCAGCTCACTGAAATGATTGAATATACAGGGAACACATTTTCCCCTGTGAATCCATAAAAATTTCAAAGTAAATCTTGGCTTTTTAATTCTATTTTCATTGAACTTCTTTTATGTGAGCAGCAAATCATTCCTTCCTGCAAAAAATTTTAGGACATGGGTTTGATGTATTCAGGGAACTGTCAAATGTAAATTGATGTGTTCATGGGTTTTCAGCAGCCAATGCCTATGAAGGTATAAAATATGTGTTTGGGGTTCAGGTATCAGAAACCCCAACCAATACTCTGCTCTGTGCCTTGTAAACCTTAAAGGGTCTTTTGCTTTCAGCCTGGCTTTAAGTTTGACCTTCTAGCCTTACATTACTCTTATATCTTCCCCCAAAGAATTCATAAATATAGCAAGTTAACCCTCCAGCTGCTAATATTATCACAAATTTCTGCTAGTTTTGCTGTTTTTGTTTGTCAGAGCAATTAATTATTTCCTTATGCTCCTAACCAAACTGAAAAAGGCCACAATGAGCTCTCACAATAAAGGCAACATAAATATCCATCTCAACAAGATGGGATGGAAGAAATTTTTCTCAATATAGTCAAAGCCATTTAACTGAAGTCAATGGCAAATATTCTCATTGGAGATAAACTAAAAGCCTTTCCTTTAAATTCTGGCACAGTATAAAGCTTCCCTCTCTCACCAATTCTATTCAATATAATACTAAATGTACTTGCCATATCAATTAGGCAAGTAAAAGATATCAACAGCATTCAGATAAAAAGGAAGAACTCAAAGTCTTATGGTTTGACATGATACTATATTTAGAAAATACGAAAGAATACCAAAAACTTTCAACACTCAATAGATTAATATAGCAAAGGGACAGGCTACAAAATATTTTACAAAAACCAATGGTATTTTTATACACAAATAATGATAGTGAAGAACTTAACATTAATAAAAAATTCCATTCAAATTTCTGCCACACAAACTCAGTATCTTGGCTTCAATTTAATAGTGAAAGACCTATACAAAGAAAACTACAAAACACTACTTAAAGAAATAAAAAAGGACCCAAGAAAATGTAGATACGAACTCTCCTCATGTACTGGAAGGATAAACATGCTGAAAATGGCTCTACTTCCCAAAGCATTATACAAATCAATGCAATTTTTCTAAAATTACCCATGACATTCCTCAAAGTCGTGGATTAAACACTCGTAAAATTCATTTGGAACAATAAACATCCATGAACACCTAGAGGAACCCTTAGGAAAAAGAAGAAGGGAAGCATCACTTTCCCCAATTTTAAATTATACCACAAAGCAATAGACATCAAAGCAGCATGGTATTGGAATAAAAACAGACCCTCATATCAGTGGAATAGACTTGAGTGTTCAAAGAATTTTCCCCAGATTTACATCCAATTAATCTTTGGTAAGGGGGCAAGAAATGCAAAATGGAGCAAAAAAAGCCTCTTCAACAAGTGATATTGGGACAAGTGGTCAGCAACATGCAAAAATGCAAACCTGAACTTGTATCTAAAACCATACACATAAGTCAAATCCAAATGGATTAAAAATCTTGATATCAAACCTGGAATAATAAGGTATATAGAAGACAGGTAGATAAAAACTCTGTGATGCTTGTAAGGAGCTCAGAAGCTGAGCTTCCTGTCCCAAGCTGGTTGGGACCATAGGAGCACACTGCTCTGCTTCATTTCCTGGCAATGCATTCTTTCTATCTAATGAACCCCACCACAACATGTAGAAAAATTTCACACTAAAAGCATGCCAATGGGGGAAAATTCGCAGGTAAACACCATGCACAGAGAAGGAAGGTGATAGATATGATGACCTAAAATTTACCAACTATCTGATCTAACTCTCAGATAAGGAGTTTAGAAGAGAAATATGGAAGATCCTCATAGAAATAAAAGAAAACATAGCTCAATCTGAAGACAACACCAAGACAGAAATCAGAAAACTCCAAACAGACAAAAAAAAAAAAAAAAAAAAAAAAAAAAAAAAAAAAAAAAAAAAAAAAAAAAAAAAAAAAAAAAAAAAAAAAAAAAAAAAAAAAAAAAAAAAAAAAAAAAAAAAAAAAAAAAAAAAAAAAAAAAAAAAAAAAAAAAAAAAAAAAAAAAAAAAAAAAAAAAAAAAAAAAAAGGTCTGAAAAACACAGTAGTTGAACTGAAAACCTCAATGGAAAGCCTCTCCAACAGGGTAACAGAAGCTGAGGACAATATCAGTGAACTGGAAGATGAAATGCAGAACAACTTCATACAGCAGAAGAGATTGGAAAAGAAACTTAAGGCAAATGATTAGACAATAGATACAGTCCTCAAAGAATGTGAACATATGAAAATAGAGATCTTGGATAAACTCAACAGAAACAGCATAAGAATCATTGGAGTCCCAGAGGCCTAGGAAGGAGAGACCCAGGAAGAGTCAACAGTCAAAGACATCCTCACAGAGAAACTCCCAGAGATATAGACCGCATGCAATCAAATCCTGCATGCCCAAAGAGTACCAGCTATAAGAGACCTGAAGAAAAGCATCCCAAAACACATCCTAGTCACACTGATGAAACCCACTGATACATATATAATATGAAGCAGCAAGATCAAAATGGGAAATTACATTCAAAGGAGCATACTTAAGATTTACAGCAGACATGTCACAAGAAACTCTCAAGGTCAGGAAACAGTGGTGGGATATTGTGACAAGACAGAAAGAATGGATACTTCACCTAGAATACTGCACCCAGTCCAACTCACTTTACAGTTTGAAGGAAGGATACATAGCTTCACATATAAGCAACAGTTCAGAAACTTTACAGCTGCAAAACCAGCCTTAAAGGAAAAACTTAATTGTCTATTTATGACAAGACATACTAATAGACACACCAAACTTATACACAAAGACAACATAAAATCCCATGACGATCATCTCCCTCAGTGTCAATTAACTAAATTCACCAAGTAAGAGGCAAGTGAGTGTCTAAATGAATTAAAACGATGAATTTAACCTTCTCTGCCTACAAAAGCACACCTGAACAATCAAAACAAATATAGACTCAAAATCAAAGGCTGGAGGAAAATCATCCAAGCAAACAACACCTTAAAAAAAGCTGGGCTGGCCATATTAATATCAGAGAACACAAGCTTTAGACTCAGAAAAGTTGTAAGGGACAAAGATGGACACTTTGTACTAATCAAGAAATATGTGCAAAAGAAAGAAATCACACCACTAAATATAAATGTACCCAATAAGAGACCAGCAAAATATTTAATACAATTATTGACAAATTTGAAAGAGGATACAAATAATAACACAATATTGTGGGAGACCTCAAAGCGGCCCTGTCAACACTTGATAGGTAAACCAAACTGAAACCCAACAAAAATATACTAGCCCTGAAAAGAGAAATAAGAGAAATGGAAGAAAGATACCGTGTGTGTGTGTGTATGTATAGTATATACATATACATATATATGATACTCCATCCCCAGAAAATTGGATTCATATTCTTCTCCAATGTACATCGGTTATGACCACATTCTGGCACATAAATCATACATCCATAAAATTAAGAGGATAGAAATTTTGCAGACTAACTAAGCTGAGCACAGAGCTCTGAAATTAGATGTGAACTACAAAGGGACACAGAAGAAAAACTTTAACACCTGGAACTTAAACAGCCTGCTACTGAACAACTAGTCAGTGCGAGATGAAATCAAAGAGGAAATTAAAACTTTCCTGGAAACAAATGACAATGAAAACACAAAATATCAGAATCTATGGGAAACAGAAAAAGAGGGAAATTGATAGCTTTGCAAACACATATCAGGAAGGAAGTAGGGGCAAACCTATATAACTTTATGGTGAAGCTTATAAAATTAGAAATTGATCAACAAAAAAATCCAAAATTAAAGAGACAGAAAGAAATAACAAATCTTAAAGCAGAATTCAATGAAGTAAAACCCCCCCCAAAAAAAAACAATCTGAAAGATCAACAAAAACAGAAGTTGGTTCTTCTAAAAAATAAACAAGATTGATATACCATTGGCAAAACTCACAAAGAAGAGAGGAAAGAAACTTGATAACCCAAATTAGAAATGAAAAGGGGGCAATCACTAAAGATATTGCAGAGATTCAAGGGGTAATCAGAGACTACTAAACTCTATGCCACTAAACATGAGAACCTGGAAGAAATGAATAAATTCATGGATTCTTATAACATTCCACTGCTGAATGAGGAGGATGTAGCATATCTAAACACCCCATCACTATTGAGAAAATTAAAACGGTAATCAAATTTCTGCCCCAAAACAAAAGTCCAGCCTAGATGGATTCACTAATGAATTCTTCAAACCTTTCAAGAGTAACTACTACCAATCCTGGCCAGGCTCTTTCATGAAAATAAAATAAAAAACAAAACAAAACAGGAACACTTCCAAAAAGCTTTTATGAAGCCAACATCACTTTGCTGCCAAAACTAGACAGAGACACTGCCAAAAGATAAAATTACAGACCAATTTCCCTGATGAACACAGATGCAATGATCCTCAAAAATCCTGGCAAATAGAATTCAATGCCTCATTAAGAAAATCCATACACTGTGATCAAGTAGGTTTTATTCCAGAAATGCATGGATGGTTTAAGATTCGTAAATCTATTAACAAAATACACAACATCAACAACAAGAAACATAAAAATCACATGATCATATCTATATATGCAGAGAAAGCCTTTGATAATGTCCAATACCTATTCTTGATAAAAAAAAAAAAAACTTTCAGGAAGATGAGAATGTAAGGAACTTTTTTCAATATAGTTAAGGCCATCTACTACAAGCCAATGGCAAATTTCATCCTCAACGGAAAAACACTAAGAGCTTTCCCTCCAAATTCTGATAGAAGACAAGGCTGTCTGCTCTCACCACTCCTCTTCAAAATAGTACTGGAAATACTTACTACAGCGATTAGGTAAGAAAAACATTTCACGGGAATCCAGATAGGAAAGGAAGAAGTCAAGCACTCACTCTTTGCAGATGACACGATAGTAGATTTAGAATACTCTACCAAAGAGCTTCTAGAAGCAATACATTTATATAGAAATGTTGCACACTACAAAATTATCACACAAAAATCAATGACCTTTCTATACACCAATAATGACAGGGAAGAAATGGACATTAAGTAAACAACCTCATTCACATTAGTGCAAACAAGCTCAAATATCTTGGCGTCAACTAAGCCATGAAGGATCTATATAAAAAAATCTATAGAACCCTGCTCCAAGAAAAAAAAAGGGCACACGAAAATGGAAACACATAACCTGATGATGGATTGGCAGGATTAACATTTATAAAATGACTATACTCCCCAAAACATTGAACAGATTTAAGGAGATCCCTCTAAGGATACCCAAGACATTCTTCAAAGAAGTGGATCAGACACTTATGATATTCATTTGAAACAATAAACACCCTAGAATAGCTAAAGCAGTCCTTGGAAAAGGAATATGGGAGGCATTACTTTCCCCAAATTTTCCCAAAACAGCATGGTATTGGAATAAAGACCCTAAGATCAGTGGAATAGGCTTGAGTACTCAGAGAATGTTCCCAAGACATACATTCACCTGATTTTATGAAGGGCCAGGAAACCCTAAATGGAGGAGGGAGAGCCTCTTCAACAAGTGGTGTTGGCACAACTGGTTAGCCACTTGCAAAAAATCAGAACTCAGACCCCCAGATTGCACCATACACAAAGGTTAAATTCAAATAGATTAAAGACCTTGATATTAAACCTTGAAACCTTTAAGGTGTATAGAACAACATGTAGGTAAAACACTGTGACATTTAGACTAATAGCTTCTTAAAGAAAAAAACAGCACTATCCAAACAAGTGTAAACTATATACATAGTTGAGAAGATATTAAGCTGAGAAACTTCTGCACCTCAAAGGAAATAGTGCCTGGGATACAACAGACACCCACTAAGTGGGAGAAACTATTCACCCAAAACCCATCAGATAAGGAGCTAATATACAAAATATACAAGGCAGTGAGAGACTTTATAAGAAAAAACATCTAATCCCATTTAGAAATGGGGAGAAGAAATGAACAAACACTATGCCAAAGAAGTAATTCAAATGGTCAAAAGGAACATGAAAGAAATGCTCCACATCACTAATCATCAGAAAGATGTAAATCAAACTAACTGTGAGGTACCATCTCACTCCACAGAGATAGGCACACTTCACAAAGAATGAGAAAAAGACGTGCTGGCAGGAATGTGGAGAGAAAGAAGCTCTTTTTTAACTATATTTATTTAAACACCTTGATTACAAAATGATTGTGGTTGGGTTTCAGTCATGTAAAGAACACCCCCCTTCAAAGTGCAACATTCTCATCACCAATGTTCCAAATCTCCCTCCTCCCCACCACACCCTCACCTCTAATCTAGACAAGATTTCTACTTCGCCCATTCATTCACATTGTTATGATAGTTCTCAATGTAGTTATTTCTATAACTGCACTCATCACTCTTTGTGATGATCTTTATGTAGTATGCTGGAACTTCCAGCCCTCCTCTCTTTTGTCTCTGAAAATTATTGCAAGAATGTCTTTCATTTCTCTTAACAGCTATATTCTGTGTCTATCTCTCTCACTATTTCACTCAGCATTGTAGATTACATGTACATCCATGTATAGGAAAATTTTCGACTTCATATTTTTGATGACTGCATAATATTCCATTGTATATATGTACCACAGTTTCCTTAGCCATTCATCTGTTGAAAGGAATCTTGGTTGTTCCCAGAGTCTGCCTATTGTAAACAAGTGTTGCAATGAATATAGGTATGAGGAAGGGATTTTTGAATTGTATTCTTGCGTTCCTAGGGTATATCCTTGGGAGTGGTGTAGCTGGATCGTATGACAGCTTAATTTCCAGTTTTTGGAGACATTTCTATGTAGCTTTCCATAAAGGTTGGGCTAGACAGCATTCCCACCAGTAGTGGATAAGAGTTCCTTTCTCTCCACATCCCGGTCAACACTGATTGTTCTCATTCTTTGAGATGTATGCCAATCTCTGTGGTGTGAGATTGTACCTCATAGTTGTTTTAATTTGTATCTCCCTGATGATGAGTGATGTGGAGCAATTTTTCATTTGTCTTTTGGCCATTTGTAGAAAAATATTGTATCTAGATATAATATCAGAGAAAAGCAAAATGACCTATAAAACCTTGATGTTTACTAGCTTTGTCCAGAGATATGGTTTCTTTGTAAAATGCCTGCTGACAGCTGAAATATCATAGATTCCATCATCAGTCCCATCCACATACCCAAGCACTGTCTTAATAATACCTCCATTTTGACTGTAACACGCAACAATAAATGTGTGCAGCCTTTGGCAAGTACTACTACAAAGCTTGCAACTCCAGGCATATTAAACATTATCAGAGGAAAGAACAGGAAATATTACTTAAAATATTTACTACCTTGCTTTTCCTAGGGAATCATCTCAAGATCTGAAATTTGTCAGACAGCCAATCAGAAAATTGTGATCATAGGGTTGGTGGTAGTTTAGGAAAGAGTATGAAAATGCAGCATGACATCTATAAGAAAACAGCAGCAATGAAGAAAACCACTGCAAAAGGAATTCAAAGATAGTTTCAACAGTATTATAGTCCCAAATAAAACAACATATGTACTATTGCTTAGGAGAAAAATTACCAAAGAACGGCTAAGAGTAAATGCACAGTCATGTTAGAATTTGTGAACTAAACCCCAGCAACACACACACAAACACACACACACAGTCACTCAGTCACACATGCACACAAAATGTAATGCTCATGTACTTCTTAGTTATCTGTACCTGCCACCAGAAAAAAAAACAGAAAAGAAAGGAAGGAAAGAAGGAAGGAAGGAAGGAAGGAAGGAAGGAAGGAAGGAAGGAAGGAAGGAAGGAAGGAAGGAAGGGAATGGAAGGAAGGGAATGGAAGGAAGGGAATGGAAGAAAGAAAGAAAGAAAGAAAGAAAGAAAGAAAGAAAGAAAGAAAGAAAGAAAGAAAGAAAGAAAGAAAGAAAGAAAGAAAGAAAGAAAGAAAGAAGAGAAAGGAAGGAAGGAGAAAGAAAAAATTAAAATGAGAAAAGGTGAGGATGGAAGGAGGAAATAAAGGAAGGAAGGAGGAAATAAAGGAAGGAAGGAGGGAAGGAAGGAGGAAAGAAAGAAAAAAGAAAGAAAAGAAAAATTGAAGTGAGAAAAGGTGAAGAAGGAAGGAAGGAATGAATGAAGGAAGGAAGGAAGGAAAGATAAGGAACATAAATATGGTTTTGTCTCTAGGTAAGACAAAGAAACTAAGTGCTTCTTTTTTTATATTAATAAATTTTATTTTGACCAAAGTGGATTACAAATCATTCCCAGTAGTATTTCAGGTACACAGTGACATTGAATCAGGGGCATTCCACCACCAATATTGTTCTCCCTCCACCCCTATTCCCAGCATGCATCCTATATTGCCTCCCTGGGTTACTAGTATAAGTGGTCCCTTCTGTGTTTAGCCTGTTGTAGATTGAGTAACAATTTTATTATAGTTGGCTTTGGATTTGGTGTTCAAGTCTGATCATTTTTTATTTCTACTCAATGTTCACACGACTGTTTGGTCTTGATGCCCTCCATTGCCTGAAGACTGTGGGCAAAGTCACTCAAAGATGCATCTAAGTTTATTCAATGAAGTTTTACCCAGCTAGTAGAAGAATAACCACTTTAGATAGATGTTTTAATTGACTTTGTGATATCTCAAAGCTTACTTTTAGATAGAGATGGACAGAACCTAGTAGTAAAGAACATAATTAAGAAGTATTAGCTCATAAATATGTATGTACCAAATTTGTCAAGCAAAGATTATAAAACTTAAAGCCACAGACCTAAAAAACACATTTAGAGAAACACTTCACTTTAATCAAATAGATCAAATATTCTCAGTAAAGATACAAAAGTCCTCAATAAGGAATTAGAAGAAATAGGATTAATCAATATATTTAGGGCTCTCCATCCTAAAAAAAATTCCAAATATGCATTCTTGTCTCAAGGAACACTCCAGAATAGATCACATTATAGTCAGTATTAAGAAAAAACTTAAATTTACAAATCTAGAAATCATTCCAAGCATAGTCTCAGATTACAATATTATAAAAGTAGAAATCAGCCATAGGGAAGATGGTGGTGAAGAACTCCAGGTGGAAGCTGAGTAAAACATTGCTAAATAACAATTGAATCAAAGAGGAAATAGGGAAGAAATGAGAAAGTTTCCTGGAAACTATTAAAATTAAGAAACAAACTAACAGAATTTGTAGGACACAGCAAAAGCTATACAGAGAGGGATATTTGTAGTAATAGAGACCTCCATTATTAGAAAAAAATAAAGAAAAAGCTCAAATCAAACACAGTTTTCAAAATTCTCAATAAAGAACAGAAAATGAATCTCAAAATTAGTGCAAAGAAGAACACATTATTCCCTACTTTTATTCTAGTCTTTATTACTTTGGAGTGCAAATATATGTTTATTTTGGCAATGCCTTTTACTCGTCCAAAGTTGTGATTACTATTAAAGCATAGACTATAAATATTGTATATAAATTAAACATGTAGAACCCATCCCAAAGCACTGTGGCTGGGCCAGAGTGATAGCACAGAGGGTAGAGCACGAGCCTTGCACACTGTACAACTGACTGTCATTCTATATGGTTCCCTGAGCCTGCCAAAAAAAGATTTCTAAGCATAGAACCAGGAATTATTTTGAGCACCTCTAGTAGTGGCAAAGAAACACTATCAATTTAGTGAGTGAGAGAAATAGAATGCCTGTCTCGAATACAGGCAGTGGGAGGAGAAGGAGGGAGGTAAGGGGCATTGGTGGTTTAGGAAGTTTGCACTTATGACGGTGGGTGTTCTTTAATATAAAAAGTAGCCAGAGTATAAAAATTAGTAATATGGAATTCAAGAAAGCAATGCAAAAACTAAAGTGATAGTACAGCAGGTAGAGTTCTTTTCTTGTTTTTGGCCACTGCAGTTTTAATCCCCTGTGTCCCATATTGTCCAAGACTGAATAATAAAAACATAGAAAACCTAAACAGAACAATCACAAGCAAGCAACTAAAAACAAAGTTTAAGAATATTTCCAAAAACAAAAGCCCTGGTTTATAACAGTGTATTGGTAAATTTTAGCAAACATTCAATGAAGGCTTAGTAACTTTACTCCTCAAGCTCTTCCACAAGATTGAAGAAACAGGAACCCTCTCTATTAATTTCTATAAAGCTAACATTACACTAACCAAGCAGATAGGGACACTACTAAAACAATTTTAGACCATTTTTAGAATAAACATTGGTGAAAAATATCCTCAACAAAATCTTTGAGAACTAAATTCGACAGTATATCAAAAAGTCATATACAACAATCAAATGGATGCAATGTTGGTTTAATATATGTAAAATTATTAAGGTAACACATTACATCAATAAAATAAATTAATAAAATCATATGATCATAGCATTTGATACATGAAAATTACAACATTTATGTGTGATAAACAAAATAGAGGAGGCATGAACATTTTTTATAACAATGTGTTACAGACACAAGACACAGTCTTGAAACAATGGAATCTTCTGGAGGTCCTTTGAAAGGTGTGTACTCAGGATCTGAGAATGGGAAACTGAGGCCAAGAGTTGAGTTCAAGCTCTGATCCTCATAAAGTGTGTTTGTATGTCTGAGTAATTTTTAAAATGTCAGCTAAGGGCCGGAGAGATAGCATGGAGGCAAGGCATTCATTTGCCTTGCATGCAGAAGGCCAGTGGTTCGAATCCTGGCATCCCGTATGGTCCCCTGAGCCTTCCAGGAGCGATTTCTGAGCATAGAGCTAAGAGTAACCCTTGAGCACTACCAGGTGTGACCCAAAAACCAAAAAAATAAATAAAAATAAAAAATATAAAATGTCAGCTAAAATGTCTCAAATAATAGTTTTTAAAATATCATCTAAATTATGTCTCAAATAATATTTTACATTAGTCTACATTCCTATATTTCCTGAATGCCTCATGCACAGGCAAAAAAAGGTTTTTTTCAGGGTCCTAATGCTTGTGAATACAGGTTATATTTTAAGCATCTTATAACATAGGTGCTACTTTTTTCAAATGTCCTCTCTGTGAGTATAGTATGCTCTGAAAAAAAAAATCCTGTAATAGCAGATAGTTTAAAAAAAAAAACTCAAGAGGCAATTCGGTACTTTTAAAACTTGGTATCTTTCTAGGACTCAGAATTTGTTAAAAAGGAGAACAAGGTAATCTACAAAAAACCCACAGAGTTCGTTATTCTCAGTGGTGAAAAACTGAAACTATTGTGTCTGATTAAAGCACAAGGTAAGGATGTCTCCACTAACTCCATTATTATTCATGATAGTACTAGATGTCCAAACAACAGCATTATGTAAGGAAAAATGCCAAAGGGATTCAAAAGGGCAATAAAAGTCAAATTAACATTTCCATATGACATAATATTATCATAAAATATCCTAAAGAGCTCACTAAAATATTCCTGGAACAATGAGCCAATACAGCAATGTAGCATACTACAAAGCCAATGCACAAAAATTTGTTACACTCCTATATGTGAATAAAGAGCTAGAAAAGAAAGAGATGAGTCTACTTCATTCAAAATGTGTTAAAAATATCACATTTCTTAGATTCGACAAAAGATATGAAATGTCTATATCTATGAATGTTATAAATAATTAATGATAGAATTACATTAGAAAATAAAAAATATACCATGTTTTAGATATATATCTAATATATACTCAAAGAGCTCATTCTACCTAAATTAATATATAAAGGTATGCTTATATATTTATATATAAATAAGTATTTATTACAGTTAGATCCCAATAACATTCTTCGAGGACTTATAAAAATCAATGACAATGATGATATGGAATCACAAAATACTTCAGATAGCCAAAGCTGTACTGAGAAATCAGAAATCAGAAGGTATTGCATTAAGTAACTTTAAAATGTAATATAAAGCTATAGTGATTAAATCAGTATGGCACTAGAATAAGGATAGACTCTCTGACCAATGGGCTAAAATCTTGTACCCAAAGGCAAATACTCATATATATTGTAAACTAATTTTCAACAGAGAAGCTAAGGACATGGAGAAGAATAATATTCTCTTTAACAAATATTCTTGAGACAATGGAGAAAACACATTAAAACAATAAATCTGGTTCCACATTTTAAAAAATTCACTTCAAAAGCAAATAAAAAATGTGGAGATCAAAATGGAATCTATAAACTATATTGAGGTAAATATAGACAGAATTTGTGGCAAGATTTGAACCACAAAGTTTATTTCAGTGATATAGTTTCACTGGCAGAGGCAACAGAAACAAAAACAAACAAATGGATCTTCATCAAATTAAAGTTTTTGCATAGCTAAATCAATACAGACTAAAACCAAAATACATCAGATGAATGCATGAAGATATTTATTTGCAATAAAATAAAGAAATTATTTATACTCAACAATAAAAATACCAAACCTACATAAAGAAGTTATAAAAATTAAAAAAAAAAGAAATCTCATCAAAAATGAAAAGCAGAAACAGACACTTTTCTGAAGAAGACAGAGTGGGGCATTGGTGAAGAAATTCCCCTTGTCATGATATTAATATTGGGCCACTATACACATGAAGCTCAATCATGAAAATCACAATTCTTGAGATTTTAATTTTTATGTAGAAAAAATGAATGACTTAAAAAGAATTGTATGGTAAATTTATGGCTGAATAAAATTCTATAGCCTACTGTATATTTTTGGTCAAAGAGTATGAAATATATATTAAGCTTGGCAATGGCAAAAAGGAGTACCATGTGGAAGCAATGCATTAGTCTTAGCCTCAGTGCAATTAACATTTTTCTGCTCAAAGAAGCTGTATCTTATTGGAAAGACAGTTGTTTTCACAGGATAGCTCAAAATGAAAAAATGTAGTAGCCAGAGAATTAACTGTCCAAGGTGTGAGAAGGGAGGAAATTCTACAATAATGGTAGAAATTAGAAGAAATTAAATTTGCTCAAAATTGATAAGCAAGAAAAAATTTTATTTTGCAACATAATTTAAATCTGACCCTACCTAGATGGCAGTTCTCAGAAAATCCCAATACTAGTAATCAGTAATCAAACAAGAAAATATGCTGTGGGTTCATATTACAAAAGAATAAGGAAAAGATGGCTGGTTTGCTATGTTCAGTTAGCATAAACACTATCTCTTCAAAAATTAAATATTAAATTTCAAGAGTATAAGAGTGAAATTTCCCCTTGTTATGCCTAACCAAAATATAAACATGCAACAATTTCTATTATCTGCTTTCAATATGCTAGACATACTAAGATCTTTCCACATGTTGTTATCCATTCACATATTTCTGTCACAGTCTATGGAATTTGTGCTCTGATTAAGTATATTATTTCAGGTATCAATTAGAAGTTAAGAGTGCCTGAGAAACAACCAACTTTGTTTGACTAATAATGTAAGTAGGCATTAAATGAGGTATGTCTGATCTTGGAGCATGTTTTTTAAATCACTTGTAAAATTAGCCCATGCTCTGTACCTCCTACCCCAGGTGAGCTAGTCTAAAGCAGAGTAGCTGCAAGAAGAATTACAGACAAGGCTGAGGGTGAAGCACATATATTCCGGCAATCTTCTACCTTATATCAAGACCCAGCTGCAGGCTAAACTTACTGTTTTTATTAAGTACATAGACCAACCCTGGATATGGCAGTAAAGACAGTGTAAGGACAGATATCTCAGACAATTATGAGCCAGTCCCACCCAGGTTTACATATAAGACAATCTCTATTTTGGGGTAAATTGAAGTTGTAAACAAACAGATACAAATAAATCATGGATGATCTTTGTTTTGGTGTTATCTAACAATTACACTAGGTTAAATTATTAAAGGAATATTTTCTTGATTTTATAGAACTCTTCAAAGAATTAACATAAGACTCCTGCAAAGAGAAGGACTCTGGGGTCCTACACAATATTAGGGTGACTCCACCTACAAAACTGGGCGCGGAACCCTGCCTCTGTTTGGACATAAAGGGGACACAATATATTGCTGTACCTGCACTTTCTGCCTGAATCCTGGATCCCTGCATGCATGAACAAAAGACCCCAGTAAAGAGGTCTTCAGTGCAATACAAAATGGAAGGATGACTTCTCCCACAAATTGTGGAACCAGAAAAGTGCAGTCATTCTAATTCACTCTTGGCCACGCACATCTTATAGCCCAGAAACACTATCACAACACATATAAAAACCATAGTACAAGCATGTCAAAGGGAAATAACACAGGACAATGGCATGCACAGAGAAGAAAATGGCCCCAAAAGTACCAACCACTTACTGAATCTCTCAAATAAGGAGTTTAGAATAGAAATTTGGAAGATGTTTATGCAACTCAAAGAAAGGATAGATCAAGCTAAAGAGACAACAAAGAAACAGATCCGATAACTCCAAACTGAAATACAGGACTAAAAAACCCAATAGATGAAATGAAAAACTCAATGGAAAGCCTCTCCAACAAAGTAACAGCAACTGAGGACAGAATTGGTGTGCTGGAAGATGAGATGTATAACAACATCATTTAGCAGAAGAGATTGGATAAAAACTTACAGTAAATGTTCAAAAAATGAAATAAATACTTAAAGAATATGAAAAGCTGAAAATAGACGTCTTTGATATGTCCGACAAAAATAACATAAGAATTATTGGAATCCAAAAGACCCAGGAAGAAAATCACAAGGAAGAATCAACAATTAAGGACATTATTACACAGAAACTCCCAACACTAAACTTTCAAACCGAATCCTGCAAGTCCCAAAAGTAAAAGCTAAAAAAAAAAAACCCACAAAAAACAAACAAAAAAAGAACAAGGAAAAGCACCCCAAGACACAACCTAGTCACAATGATGAATTCCACAGATAGTAATAGTAATAAAATACTTAAAGCAGGAAATAAAAGGAAATTAATTCAATGGAGCATACTTAAGATTTACAACATTCCTGTCAAAGAAACATTAAAGGCCAGAAGGCAGTGGTGAGATATAATGACAAACTCAACAAAATGACAACTTCACCTAGAATACCTCATTCAGCCAGACTCACTTTCAAGTGTGAAGGAAGTATAGATGACTTCACAGATAAACAACAGCTCAGAAATTTTACAGACTCAAAAGCATCCTTAAAAGAAAAAAACAGGAAGCAGGGCTGCACCCAGAAGATTCCACATGCCAGTTCTTCTCTTTCTCTGGTAAATCTGGCCTGGGGGGAGGGTGTGAGAGAGAAATTCCTCCCCTATACATCCAGAAACTACAGAGTCAGGCTGCACCCAGAAGATTCCACGTGCCAGTACTTCTGTTTCTCTTCAGCTCGTATGTTGGGGACTCTGGGCAGGACAACTAGCCATAGGCCCCCTGGACTGACCACTTAGTCCAGGGGACTGAGATTCCCCCATGCCAGAGTGGTCTTCAGGGCCACACCTGGTAAATCGGGACCTGGGGAGAGGTGGGGCAGAGAAATTCCTCCCCATGCATCCAGAAACTATAGAGGCAGGGCTGCACCCGAAAGATTCCACATGCCAGTTCTTCTGTTTGTCTTCAGTTAGTATGTTGGGCGTTCAGAGCCAGAGAGCTAGCCATAGGCCCCCCCTGGGCTAAACACTTAGTCCAGGGGACTGAGATACCCCCATGCCAGAGTGGTCTTCAGGGCACACCTGGTAAATCGGGCCCTGGCAGGAGGTGGTGGGGAAAATTCCTCCCATTGCATCCACAAACTACAGAGGCAGGCTGAACCCAGAAGATTCCACATGCCAATTCTTCTGTTTGTCTTCAGATGGTATGTTGGGGTTTCTGGACAGGACTGGTAGCCATAGGCCCTCTGGGCTGAAAACTTAGTCCAGGGGACTGAGATCCCCCCATGTCAGAGTGGTCATCAGGGCCATGCCTGTAAATCGGACCCAGGAGGAAGGGTAGGGGAGACAAATTCCTCCCCTATGCATACTGAACCCCAGTCAGGAGTTCTTTTCTTCCTAGTATTCATTTTCAAAAGCGCGCATGCCAAAAGGCATCTTCGCGACATATATACCTTTTTTATTTTATTTAAACACCTTGATTATTAAATACATGATTGTATTTGGGTTTCAGTCATGTAAAGAACATGACTCCTCACCAGTGCAACGTTCCCATCACCATTGTCCCAAATCTCCCTCCTCCCCACCCAACCCCCGCCTGTACCATAGAAAGGCTCTTCCATTTACCTCATACATTCTCATTATTAGGACAGTTCAAAATGTAGTTGCTTCCATTTACCTCATACATTCTCATTATTAGGACAGTTCAAAATGTAGTTGCTTCTCTAACTGAACTGTTCACTCTTTGTGGTGAGCTTCATGAGGTGAGCTGGAACTTCCAGCTCTTTTCTCTTTTATGTCTAAAAATTATTATTGCAAGAACGTCTTTCATTTTTCTTAAACCCATAGATGAGTGAGACCATTCTGCACTTTTCTGACTCTCTCTGACTTATTTCACTCAGCATAATAGATTCCATGTACATCCATGTATAGGAAAATTTCATAACTTCATCTCTCCTGACAGCTGCATAATATTATATTGTGTATATGTACCACAGTTTCTTTAGCCATTAGTCTGTTGAAGGGCATCTTGGTTGCTTCCAGAGTCTTGCTATGGTAAATAGTGCTGTGATAATTATGGGTGTAAGGAAGGGATTTTTGTATTGTATCTTTGTGTTCCTAGGGTATATTCCTAGGAGTGGTATAGCTGGATCATATGGGAGTTCGATTTCCAGTTTCTGGAGGAATCTCCATATCGCTTTCCATAAAGGTTGAACTACACGGCATTCACATCAGCAGTGAATAAGAGTTCCTTTCTCTCCACATCCCTGCCAACACTGTTTGTTCTCATTCTTTGTGATGTGTGCCATTCTCTGGCTGTGAGGTGGTAACTCACAGTTGTTTTGATTTGCATCTCCCTGATGATTAGTGATGTGGAGCATTTTTTCATGCGCCTTTTTGCCATTTGTATTTCTTCTTTGTCAAAATTTCTGTCCATTTCTTCTCCCCATTTTTTGATGGGATTAGATGTTTTTTCTTGTAAAGTTCTGTCAGTGCCTTGTATATTTTGGAGATTAGCCCCTTATCTGATGGGTATTGGGTGAATAGTTTCTCCCACTCTGTGGGTACTCTTATATCCTGGGCGCTATTTCCCTTGAAGTGCAGAAGCTTCTCCGCTTAATATATTCCCATCTGTTAATCTCTGCTTTCACCTGTTTGGAGAGTGCATTTTCCTCCTTGAATATGCCTGTAGTCTCAATGTCCTGGAGTGTTTTGCCTACATGTTGTTCTATATATCTTATGGTTTGGGGGCTGATATTAAGGTCTTTCTTCCATTTGGATTTTACCTTCATACATGATGCTAGCTGGGGGTCTAAGTTCAATTTTTTGCAAGTGGCTAGCCAGTTGTACCAACACCACTTGTTGAAGAGACTTTTTTGCTCCATTTAGGATTTCTTGCTACTTTATCAAAAATTAGGTGGCTATATGTCTGGGGAACACTTTCTGAGTATTCAAGCCTATTCCACTGATCTGAGGGCCTGTCCTTATGCCAATACCATGCTGTTTTGATAACTATTGCTTTGTAGTACAGTTTAAAGTTGGGGAAAGTAATTCCTCCCATGTTCTTTTTCCCAATGATTGCTTTAGCTATTCTAGGGTGTTTATTGTTCCAAATGAATTTCAAAAGTGCCTGATCCACATCTTTAAAGAATGTCGTGGGGATCTTTAGAGGGATCGCATTAAATCTGTATAAGGCCTTGGGTAGTATTACCATTTTGATGATGTTAATCCTGCCCATCCATGAGCTGGGTATGTGTTTCAATTTCCGTGTAGGCTCTCTTATTTCCTGGAGCAGAGTTTTATAGTTTTCTTTATATAGGTCCTTCACATTTTTAGTCAAGTTGATTCCAAAGATATTTGAGTTTGTGTGGCACTATTGTGAATGGGGTTGTTTTTTTAATGTCCATTTCTTCCTTATTACTGTTGGTGTATAAAAATCCCATTGATTTTTGTGTGTTAACTTTGTAGCCTGCCACATTACTATATCAGTCTATTGTTTCTAGAAGTTTTTCGGTAGAGTGTTTAGGGTTTTCTAAGTAGAGTATCATGTCATCTGCAAAAAGAGAGAGAGCTTATTTTCTTCCTTTCTATCTGGATTCCATTGATATCTTTTTCTTGCCTAATTGCTATAGCGAGTACTTCCAGTGCCATGTTGAATAGGAGTGGTAAGAAAGGAAAAATTTGTCTTGTACCAGAATTTAGAGGGAAGGAATTTAATTTTTCTCCATTGAGGATAATATTTGCCACTGGTTTGGGGTAGATGGCTTTAACTTTACTGAGAAAGTTTCCTTCCATTCCCATCTTGCTGAGGCTTTTGATCAAGAATGGGTGTTGAACCTTATCAAATGCTTTCTCTGCATCTATTGATATGATCATGTGGTTTTTATTTTTCTTGGTGTTGATGTTGTGTATTATGTTGATAGATTTACGGATGCTAAACCATCCTTGCATTCCTGGGATGAAAACTACTTGATCGTATTGGATGATCTTCTTAATGAGGCATTGAATCCATTTGCCAGGATTTTGTTGAGATCTTTGCATCTGCTTTCATCAGCTATATTGGTCTGTAATTTTCTTTTTTGGTTACATCTCTGTCTGGTTTAGGTATCAAGGTGATGTTGTCTTTATAAAAGATATTAGGAAGTGTTTCTGTTTTTCTATTTCATGGAAGAGTCTTACCAGGATTGGTAGTAGTTCCTCTTGGAAAGTTTGAAAGAAATCATTAGTGAATCCACCTGGGCCTGGGCTATTGTTTTGGGGCAGACATTTGATTACTGTTTTAATTTCATCAATAGTGATGGGGGTGTTTAGATATGCTACATCCTCTTCCTTCAACTGTGGAAGATTATAAGAGTCCAAGAATTTGTCCATTTCTTCCAGGTTCTCATTTTTAGTGGCGTAGTGCTTTTCAAAGTAGTTTCTGATTACTCTTTGAATCTCTGCCGTATCAGTAGTGATCTCTCCTTTTTCATTCCTGATATGAGTTATCAAGTTTCTCTCTCTCTTTGTTAGTTTTGCCAGTGGTCTATCAATCTTGTTTATTTTTTCAAAGTACCAACTTCTGCTTTCGTTGATCTTTCGGGTTGTTTTTTGGGTTTCCACTTCATTGATTTCTGCTCTCAGCTTTGTTATTTTGTTCTGCCTCCCTATTTTTGGGTCCTTTTGTTGAGCATTTTCTAGTTCTATGAGCTGCGTCATTAGGCTACTCAGGTAAGTCCCTTCTTCCTTTCTAATGTTCGCTTGAAATGCCATAAATTTTCCTCTCAGTACTGCTGTTGCTGTGTCCCATAAGTTTTGATAGTTTGTGTCTTCATTATCGTTTGTTTCCAGGAATCTTTTGATTTCCTCTTTGATTTCATCTCGGACCCACTATGAGGCTGTTTACCTTCCAGATGTTAAAGTTTTTCTTCTGTGTTCCTTTGGAATTCACAGATAACTTCAGAGCCTTGTGGTCAGTAAAGGTAGCCTGCAAAATTTCTATCCTGTTGATATTATGCAGATATGTTTTATGTGTCAGCATGTAGTCTATCC
>PVKC010015328.1:0-21623 GCA_004027635.1 Crocidura indochinensis
AAGGAAGGAAGGAAGGAAAAAGGAAGAAACAAAGGAAAAGGAAGAAAGAAAGGAAGGAAGGAAAGGAAAAGGAAAAAGGGAAGAGAGAAGAGAATGAAATTCTCTCTGGGAAGGAAGAAAGGAGAAAGGTAAGAGGAAAGAAAAAGAAAAAGGGAGGGAGGAAGGAAGGAAGGGGAGGAAGAAGGAAGGAAAGGAAGAAATGGAAGGGGGGAGGGAAAAAAGAAAAAGAAAAGAAAAACTCATGCAGCTAACTTCTTAGCTATATTGGGGAGCTTTTTTTGATTACACACTCTCTGTTCAATCCCTAGTTGTATTTGGAATATATATGTATATATTACTCTAGTTCACACATTATTTGCATATTTAAGTATATATGTATACCATATCTTGTTCACATATGTTTCTAGTTCCTATATAGAGATATATTTTCCTATGTTTATAAATATAACTTCTTTTTTATTTGTGGGGGTCCACACTTGGCAGCTCTTAGGGGTTACTCCTGGCTCTATGCTTAGAATAGAATCCCCTGGCAGGCTAGGGGAACCATATGGGATACCAGGGATTGAACCCAGGTTGGCCACATCTGCTGTTGTCTGGCCCCTATAAATATAACTGTGATTCATCCTTGTTTATATTTTTACTCCTGTTCCTATAGGCATATAATATTACTGTGTCCAAATGCTACATGAAATAGTAATAGGTTTTTCACTGCAATCTCAAGTCAGGAGAACTGTCCAGCATTTGTAGCTTAACATGTTGGAGTTGTGGCTTTAAAGACAGTGCTCACAGCTCTTCTACCTCTGGCTGTCATGGTAGTATTAAATTTTTGGGACTCAGTGTACAAGGTTGTGTCAGTCTTGGCTTGGGTCCCCCAATGGTAAAAGTCTCTTCCAGCTCATAGCCTCAGAGACTGGACTTGGGAAAAGGAGGGAAGACTACAAGCAACAGATCACTCACTCACAAGGAAGCATTGTCAGAGGAATAGGCTTCATTTATTTAAGGTAGGGGCATGCATTTTAAAAACAAACTTTAGGCAGGAAACAAAATGTGGGCAATATAGCTTAGACTAGACTAGCAACAAGATGGTATGTGAAGGCAACAGTCACAAGGTACATGGCATCATTGATTCGGATGTTATGCAGAGATAGCACTTACAACATCCATGAAATCATTAAATCAGGTAGTATGTAAAGATAGTGGTTCAATGCTTATGGCGCTATTAGCCTAGATAGTTTGTAAGGACAGGTTGCTTGAACTGGATGTATTTCTCCTTGGCAATTCCTACACTCATAACAGCAGGGACACAAGTCTCTGAATAGAGACTTTCTTTAATATTCAAGACTAGCTTGCAGAAATCCCCTTACTTCCCAGCTTCTCTCCCCACAGGGTTGCAGTTCTGCAATGGGATCAGAATCTTCTGTGTATAAAGCAGTAGGTGACAGAAACTCAGGGAAGAGCCTCATTAGAAAACCTGTCTAGAGTACAGGTGGGGGTTGGGTGGGAGAGGAAAGAGATTTGGGACATTGGTGATGGGAGTGTTGCACTGGTGAAGAGGGGTGTTCTTTACCTGACTGAGACTCAACTATAATCATATTTGTAAACAAGGTGTTTAAATAAAGATGTTAATACAAACATTCAGAAGAGGCTATATGGCATGTGATCATGTGCTTGCTGTAGGGTCCCATTTATTCATGATTGTGTCATGCAATAGTCCTACCCTGCCATATGCTAGCCTTTCCAAAGAAGCTTGTAATCATGTCTATGGGAAAATCATTGTGTAGAAAGCTATCACCAATTCAATAATTTTGGGGAGGGCACACCTGAATTTACACAAGGATACTTCCTAGCTCGGCACTCAGGAAACACTCCCAGGAGTGGGGGCTCTGAGGACATTTAAAATGCCCAGGAAAACCTGGGTCAGCCATGAGCAAGACTAAATGCCTTACTCACTGTATGATTGCTCTAACCTTCCCACACACTCATTTTTTAATTTAAAAATCCTGTTTTCAAGCTAATAGTTCACATGGTTAAACTCATCATTGGAGGAGCCTGTTGGGGCAGTTGAATCTGTACAATTCTAAAACAAACACTGACTATAGAGTGAAAAAAATGCTGTCTTAAATATGAGAAAAGCTACTTTAAAAATGTCTGCAAAGAGTTGGAGCTACAGTAGATGCAACATGGAAATTGAATTTATACAGATTTAGATTTTGCAGTGTGACCTTGGGGATATGCCATAACTTCTCTGAGATTATGTCTACTGATATGACTGATATTCTGGGAACTTAGCTAACAGAAAAATGTATTCAACACTCTTGTTTATATGTTTATATGTGTATTTATATATTTTCCTGTTTCTTCTAATCAACTCAGATTATTGAATATATATTAATAGACAAAAGTTGAAACATCCAATTGAACACTTAAGTTTTATTTAAAAAGGCAATTACACGTTTATGGAAAGCGAAAATTACATTACCATTTTCATATGACAAAATTGTGCACACCACAGATACCTTAAAGAGTAGATAAAAATAAGTCATTAGTGTTGACTAAATATTTCTATAATTATACCTAAGCTATTTAAAATGCCAGAGTCCTGGTTTACTTTTGATTACTTCTTTATGTATTTTTAATACCTTGTGAGGTTACAGCGCTACTTGGTTTATCTTTGTTAAAAAAAAAAGCTATCATAGCATTTATTTTGGATGTTTTCCCAGATAATAATGCTTTGCCAGTTTTCCTTTCTCCTCCTCCTCCCCTACAAAGAGAGGGAGGGAGCAGAACCAGGAAGGAGAACAAGTACCAGATGATCTCATCCATCTGTAGTTTTTAGACAGACAGTATTGAAAGAGGACAAATTCTTGGCCTTGGGTTGTAAAATATATCATCCAACAATGGGGCATGGGAGGGAAGAGGAGAAGGTCAGAGGTGACAAGGAGATACAGATAGTCTAGGAAATTTGGTGATGGCTGTGAAGGTATAGTAACTTTTCATTCCAAATCATGAAAAATAACAGTACAGTAGACACTAAAAATAGAAGAGCCCCAATATTTGATCCCTGGCATCATAAATATATAGTCTTCGGAAGTACCACCAGGGATTATGATTGGCACAGAGCCAGGAATAACTGTTGCGTACCAATCGGTGTGGCCCCACCATCTTAATCAGTCCTAATTCCAAACCAATTGCAGTGTATTATTGGTGTATTTATTTAGTGGTTCCAGGGATATAACCCAAGTCTCCCATATCTAAGCCACATCAGCAGTCCTAATTGCAGACTTGGATTAAAAATCAATTGGGTTCTACTCTGCAAATGGGACTGGCTATTTGTTTCAACTTAAGTCTGAGCCACTGGTCAGTTGCAAAGCTGGATACAAGTCCTGGCTCAATAGCTATGGGGACACATGGAATATGATGTTGGGGAGGGGATTTGGGGGCTCAGTCCTGAATCTGAGCTGCGTCTGGAACCCTATGAAGGCCCCAAGTGGTCTCAGACTGGCAGAGCCCCAAGGGTGGGCTAAAACAGTCCCTTTGTTGATATGTAGAGAAGCAAGTGTAGGGTGATAAGTTGGTTTATAGAGGCTATTTTGAAAGTTGAAAATGGCAGGTCAGTGGAGTTGTCAAATTACTGCATTGTTACCACAGAAATAGATATTTTCAACTTGTGCATCTCCCATCTCATGAAACATTCTTTAAATTTTGTGTGATGTGTATGATCAAATTTTGTGACACTGATGTCATTCATTATCCTGCTGGTGATAATACATGGTTCTGTCCTGCATTATTTGTGATTTATTTATACCTGACTGGTGTGTTGTTATAATTAATGCCTTCTAGCTCTGTGGGTATTCGCTTCATTGGTCATCTCAAATTTCAGTGTGTGTCCTTTCTGTTTGGTCACTGAGCATGACCACTGATTGAATCTCATTCTGCCTGATGACCACAATCAATCCTTTCTATTTGAAGAATTAGTGGAAAAGTTGTTTAAATTATTTGGTTAACTGTAATTTCTTTGAGCTACCCTTTTATATTTAGATGGAGAACATGTTTTCACACCATATGAGCAGATGTACAGATGAGCAAATAGGAGAAAAACACACCTACATGCAAACTTTATTATACCCAATTAAAAAACATATGCATACTTACAATTATTATTTTTGCATTAGAACAATGATTTTAATTCAATCTGTGCTAAGTTACTCCATCTATTATTACTCGGGTGGAATCATGGCTTTTAACAACTCTCAAATTTGTTCCACTTAGTCATGATTGTTTTGGTCTTTTTGATGTCAAATTGCTTTAACTTGGTTAGAATGAATTCTTCTGAGCTGGCCATTTGTTCTAATGAACAGAAGAGCATCTCTGTTCTAAGCAAAATTCAAAACTTCCTAGCTCTTCTGATATTACATAGTATGAGAGTCCAGCTCCTCTCATTTTAGGGGAGATGTACCAGAAATAAGGACTAGGCCAGTACCACCCTCAAAAGAGGTGATGGGCCAACTTTGTGCTGATGCTCAAAATCATATTTGTAAATATATTTCCTCTAAAGGGACTTGATTCTTATTCATTTACCTCAAAGCTCTTATCTATTACTCAATGCATCCTTAAATATTATTTTTCCAATTTATTCTCTCCTTATTAGAAAGCTATCCTCTTCACTACAGTCTCTCTTCCTGTTTCTCATATGACTGGGCCTTGTTTTGGACTGGCCTCCAAAAGAGGTGATGGTTCATCATGGTGCTGATGATCAGAATCATATTTGTAAACATATTTCCTCGATATGGGGACTCAATTTTTATTCACTTGCCTCATAGCTCTTATCTATTACTCAATCCATCCTTAAATATTATTTTCCAATTTATTCTCTTCATATTAGAAAACTATCCTCTTCACTGAAGTCTCTCTTCCTGTTTCTCATATGTATTTAAACTGAAGGATGTAGACACATGCAATTATAAGAATCATGGACAGACATAAGGGCTTTACTTTTTGGGGTTATTTATTTATTTATTTTTGATTTTGGGGCCACACCCTGTCACACTCAGGAGTTACTTCTGACTATGTGCTCAGAAGTCACTCCTAGCTTGGGGGACCATATGGGATGCCAGGGATCGAATCGTGATCTGTCCTAGGTCAGGAACATGCAAGGCAAATGCCTTACCGCTGCGCCACCACTCTGACCCAAGAGCTTTACTTTTTATCTCTGACAGAGGGCACCTCACCTCACCCCTAGGCATTCTTGAACTCCAAGAGCCATTTTTGTGCTATGAAGGACTCCTAGTTGTCACTCAAAGAGCACCTCAATAGTAGGGGCATGGCCACTCAACTGACCCTGCTCAAGTAAGAATGACTTTGGTGCTAGATGTCCCCTCTCTTTAGTCTCATCATTGGGAGGATCTTCTATAAAAATTGTTCAAAATGCAGAGTCTGGAGAGTATCTAGACTGGGAAGCACACAAGTGCCCCAGCCCTGGGAAAGAAACTCCATGCTCGTCAGCCCCTCTAAGCTCTTCACGGGACTTCTCACCCCATCTGTGTTTTAGATCTGCACTTTGAGACAGCAGTTTTCTTGGATCCTGAGCTAGAGAGGAAAAGAAGCCAAGGCAAAGCCACAGGAGCCTTTGGTTTGTAGCCAAGTAGAAAAGAAACATAGGTGACCTGAGAACTTGTTTATAACTGGACTCAGAAATAGGGGCCAGTTGGCAGGGTCAGACCTTTCTGTTGTGGGCACCACCAACTGCAGGCAGCAGGTGTGAGAGTTACTCCCAATGAGAGACCCAGTAGAATCCCAGCATCCTTAGGAGGAAGTAATAATAGCTAAAGGGAAAATGATAGCTGAGGGGCTCACACGCATCCCCAAGATGCAGCCTAAGACGCCCTGTGAGCCTCTTCTCACACACAGAGGAGAATCCATGGGGAACCGTGAAATTCCTGCAAACGCACAAGTGATACACGGGGGAGGGGGAAATACTTTGCCAAAAATAAATGCCGTCTATCTCTTGTGGATTGCTGATCCTCTGCGCGACAGACAGTCCCTGGCTTTTCTGACTATTTTTGTATTAGCATTGACATGTTCTGTCTGGGTGGTTTCTTCATATACTCAGCTATCAAAGCTGTTTAGATCTGTCTACATATTTACTCCCATGATGGTCTAGATGGCTTGGACAGAAACGTGGAGAAAAAATAAGATTCAAAGGTCATATGATTATGGACTCAGTGCGATCATAATCATCAACTTTGTGGGAAATAATTTTTTAGCTACAGTTATGTTTTGGCTTTTGGGTCACACCTGATGGTGCTCAGGACGTGCTCTGAAGTCAAAGATAATACCTGGTTGTGTGTTGAGAAACAAAATGGAGTCCCAAGGATCAAACCCAAGTTGGTTGTGTGTGAGATAAGCCCCTTATTCCTATACTATAACTGTTGCTCTTTGTAGCTATGGCCTAAGTGGAGAAATCACACCACCTTGCTCTGAGCAGATGAGTTCTCAGCCCAACTACTTTCACCTTGTAACTCGTCTTCAAAGAAGCTCATTTGACTAATAAATCAGAATCTATCCTTTTTTGTGTCAAAGAAGTGGAACTCTCTCCTCAGTTTTCACTTTCAAACCTGCTCAACAGTGCCCCTGAACCAGTGCCAACCTCTTCCTGCTGCCAGGTCAGCTGAGCTGTGCATCTTCCCACCCTGACAGTCACACCAAGTCCAGGGTAAGCTCCCGAGAAAAGTTTTCTGAACAGAAGTAAAGAAGGAGAATAGCAAAGCAGGGAGAAAGGATGAGGAAGAATCTAAACACAGGGTGGAGACATAATGAAAAAACATGGCAAACGAGAGACAACATTATTTGAATATTTCACCATGACTCACACCCACTCAGGATCATTTTTAAGCTCAATTCTTCATGATCAGTGTGTTGAGGAGAGACAGCAATAAGAAAGATTTGTCATGTAAATGATTAGAAGGTCTTTTTTTTCCATTTGTCTGTTTTGTTAATGGGGTGCCACACCTAGCAGAGTGCAGGGCTTACTCCTAGCTCAGTGCTCAGGGATCACTTCAGTTGGACTTGGGGGACCACATGAGTTGATGGGGATAAACCTGGGTCAACAACATGCAAGATAAATGGCCTGTTCTCTGTTCTTTTGCTCTGGCTCCTTAAAAGCCAGTCAAAGGATGGGGGAATTGGTCAGAAATGTAGGACTGTTAGAAATGCCCTTATAATAACAGGTCAGTAGGGAATTCCTAACAGTCCCACATTTCTGACCAATTCCCCCATCCTTTGACTTGGTGAGATTTGATTAATAGATTTGAGGAGTTTAAAGCAGGTCAGAGTAATCTCCAATAGAGACACAGAAAGCACAAATGCTTGCTTATGGATAAAGCAGTCATGACTCTATTGTTCTCTGAGGCTTTTCCTCCATCTAGGAGAATGCCTTTACATCTAAAATAAGGAGATAATTTTAGGAGAAAATAAATTGTAGCAGTAATAATAAATAACACTAATCTATTATTTATAGACATAACAAGTTTTTCTGTTTCTATAGGGAGTTTGAATAATGGGATAAAAGGGCAGAAAATAGCTTCAAAGTCTAACTTGGCCTTCTGAGCATGACTATTCACATTAAATTCAACTGTATTGATATGACCTACATGAAATTTTCAGTTATCAGAAGTGGCCAGGAGTAGAATAGACACTGGTGGCCCCAAGTGGTGACTGCAGAACTCCCACTTGGCCAGTGCTGCCTCAGAGCAGATATGCCCTTGGAAACCCTTGGCTTTCTCATTGCCATCCATAGCCCTCAAAGTCGTATTTCCAGGTCTTTCCTTGTGGCTAGCTAGGTTCAAACCATTTGCTGAATCTCCTCATCTGTTTCTTGCTATATAAGAGGCTGAAAGAAAACAAGACTGAAGGGGTACATGCATCTTTCCAACCTCCAAAATAAGCTTTCTCTGAGCAGTGCTGAGGGTGCTCTGGGGGCAGAACCCTCAGACATAGCCAAGCTTCAAGTCCCCAAAGTGGAAAGATAGAACTGTATCTGTCCTAGGCTAGCGCTTGCAAGGCAAATGTCTTACCTCTAGTGCCACTCTCTGGCTCCAGAATTGTCACTTTTAGTCCACTGCTTTCTGCTCTGCTCTTGGCACTTCTCTCTGTGTAACTCAGTTCTGCCAAAGTATGTGAGGTCCACCAGACAATGCTCTGAAAAGATGCTTTTCTTTAAGCTTGTTTTAATAAACAGGGAGGGTAGAGCAGCCAGGGGCTTTATGACAAACCCCTAGGCTTGGAGAGGAAGAAGGATGGAGAGAAATATGGGTTTTGGACCAAGGTAAGATCAAGAAACAGGTAAACAAGGTAAAAGGATAAAACACCCAGGAATATATAGCTGAAGCCTGTAGAAATCAGAGAGTAAGCTGCAGTCATGAGTAGAAACTGTTCTCCAGTCCTCTGCTTTACCAACTGCCTCTCACAACTTCCACTTCCCAAACTTTACCTTCAACTCCCACCATAAGCCTCACTTGGAGTTGAGTTTTAGATCCCTAGCTAAACTATAAACCACTGACAGTTGATTGAGGTCTTTCATGAAGGGTCGGAATCTTTTATGTTTGGTGTTGCAGGGGTAATACAGTCAGGTAGGACAAGGAACTCTATGGGCAGAGTCCAAGAGGTCATTCTCACTGGACACATCAGCATGAGATCAGCCTGTATCTGCCTTTTTTGGGGGGGTTTGGGGGGCCACACCCAGTGGTGCTCAGGGATTACTCCTGGTTATCTGCTCAGAGATAGCTCCTGGCATGCATGGGGGGGGGGGCATATGGGACGCCGGGATTCGAACCAACCACCTTAGGTTCTAGATCGGTTGCTTGCAAGGCAAACACCGCTGTGCTATCTCTCTGCCCCAGCCTGTATCTGTCTTATTCCCTTTTACTCCTTTCTTCTAGGTTTCTAGCAGATGCAACAAAAGGCAAGCTTTCATCTTTCCTGTGGATATACTCCACAACTTCTCTATCCACTTATCTACTCTGGGTCCAGGGGTAGTTGTGAATGGTCTGCAGTGAACAGAGGTTTATATGTCTTTTTGAGTTCGTGTTTTATGTTTTTGACATGATGCCAAGGAATGGGCTTGCTGGACATAGGAGTCTCCACACTGTTTTCCATAGATGCTAAACCAGACTAAAGTGTTCCCACTGTGAGACTGAAGAAATTCCTATTTATCGTAAATACTCCATTTTTGTTTTCCACTCATTCCCTGACACTTGGGATATCTCCTGTTCAAACAAATTTCATTAACTTCTCACTCATGATGAAATGGAGTCTGAAGAATGTTCAGAATAACACTCTACTGACCACACAACCATAAATGGTGGCATTCTGAGTGGAACTCAATGATGCAAATCTAACACCATGTTCTTCTGCACCTCTGAGACTCTCCAGACCTCCCCAAAGAACCTTTCCAGCATTGGCCTGGTAGATAGCAGAAAGCACTGCACTTCCTTTCTACCAAGGTAGAAAGAGTGTTTCATAACCTTATAAATCAATCTAGTTTGCAACTGTAAAGTTTTATTTACTTGCTAGGAGGAAGGCATTTATTCAAAGCAATTTTATTATGGTGTGAGTAGCTGGCATCATTGGAATAACAAGCGTGCTTTCCCCAAACCCTGAGATCCTCATTGGAAATGTGAAATGTGAGATCAGCCTAACCTCGGAAAATTATTGCTCCCTGTAGATTTGGGGTGAAATGGCACGGGCACTGCTGCTTCTGCATGAAAGCAAAGTCAAACAGCACAGCTTCCTGGGCTCCCTCACCTTTTGGAAAACGCCAGCTCCTGTCCTCAATGTCCATTGGAACATCAGGCATTTGTCAGGTGCCCTTTGCTTGATTTTTTCCACATCCTCTCAGGCTGCAGAGCTCAGGACTCCATCTCCTTACTCACTGGGCATGTAGAGTTGGAAGAGAACCTGGGTAAAATTGTACATCCACAAAGGTATCCTGGTGTCCCATCTGAGTTTTCCTTATCAACAGGGAATATTGAGATAAATACACAGGTCTGGGACTGAAGCCACTTACTGGAGCAATGCAGCCCCCAAGTGTTATCAGCAGAGTCCAAAGGGTGGAAGAGGACAGTAGCATGCTCCATCAGAGCATCCTGGAGTGCATAGTCCTCCAGACTGGCCACACTCTATACCCAAAATCCTGAGCAATCCTGAGCTGAATGGAGGACACATAGTGATGAGCTGGGATAGGAGGTCACCTCAACTACTGGGAGCTACTCTGGCCTCTGCTGGAGTATAGACATGACACCAGCCACTGGTGATAGTAGCCCCATGACCTTCAGCATGTAAGGTATCCATATCCCAAGCTAAGACCCCACATAAGCTCACCCAGATTTGTGAAGCCCCCCTTTTAAGCAGCATTGCACCTCATAGAAGGTTAGGGGAAGCTATGAGGGAGACCTCTTAACCCAGTGCCCACAGATGCTCCGTCTCCAAGGGCATTATGGTCAGTGAAGTGAAGGGACCATGGCTAGTGAGATGAAATCATGTCAGTATAGTGAGGGAAATTATGATTAGAAGATGAGATCAGAGCAAGGAAGCATGAAAAGCAGCTAAAAGAGATACAGAGAGCTCCAGAGATAAAGAGGAAGAAAGCCAGAGGTGAGTGGCAGAGAAGAAACTGCTTTGGAATAACCTTAGCATAGAAGCCATGTGAGGAAAAACATATGGTGGACAGGGCCATAGAATAAACTAAGCTGTATCTGATAAAAACTTTTAAAAATAATAAAGATGAGGGGATTATGGTTGATTCACGTGGGGTATCAGTCATGAGGTTCAGGAACCATAGTTGGAAAAATGAGGGGTCCATGATCAGTGTGGTGAGGGGCTCATGATTAATGAGTTGAGGGGATTGTGGTTTGTGAAGTCAAGACAATGCTGCCTAGAAGATGAGCCACAGACAAGACTATGTCAGATGTGATTGCTAATTTGGGGCCTGTCACTGCTCATCCTTGGGAAGTTGCTATTTCCTGTGTCAGTGACCAGAGATACAGTGCGAGCCACAGGGGAAATGGCTGAGGGAAGGTTCAAGAAGATGCAGCACACCAGGTGAGGATGAATCTTCCCACCTAAAGCGTCTTTTCCTAGGGCATGGAAAAGCCCAGTGTGGCTGGTGAGGGACAGGATTTATGTCTCTTCTTACACTTCTCTTTCATAACCATGACCTGAATCCATGACTCTTGCTCCTCTCTCAGTCATATTCGGTGGTTCCTCAGTCTTAAAAAGGAAGACAAGATGAAGACATAGAGCCAGGCTTGAGAAGCTGGTAATTCTCAGTGGAGAATCTGAGCCCCCTCAGTTCTGATGTGACACCCAGTTCTACCCCAGGCTGAATTACTCAGGAGGAAGCAGAGGATCTGCCCCACTGCCTCTCTGGGGACAGCCAGAGCTCAGTCTTCAATCTCCAGTTTCTTCTCAAAGGCTGCTCATTGCCTCTTCTCAACCTGCCAAATCCTCCATTGACTGCTGTTTAGCTTTCATCAGAACTTAAATAGTATTTAAGTGAAGTAAATGGTATTTGTCTCTAACAGTGTTTTGGTTGTTTATCAGTTTCCCAAAACTTTAATGGTATTTTGTGTTCTCAAAACAATCAGAAGGGGCCAGAGCAATAATGCAACAGTAGGGTATTTGCCTTGCACTTGGCTGATCCAGGACAGACCCAGGTTCAATTCCCAGCATCCCATATGATCCCCCAAGCCACGGGCAATTTCTGAGTGCGAAACCAGGAGTAACCCCTGAGCTCTGCCGGGTGTGACCCCCAAACCAAACAAAAACAAAAGTGAATAAGCAGAATAGCAAACGCTTAACATCTCCCTGGAAAAATCTTCTCCCTTTTAAGTGAGCAAATAAAAATTATCCCCCATTGCACCCCATTTCTCCAGCACTCCCTAGAGGCAAACTGGGGAAACTGGTCAGAATTATTCTCTGGTCTGACTAAGGCCTACTGGGTGGGGCACAGTTCTGGATAGCTTCATCCTTGTTAGAGATGGGGTAATCAGTTTGAAGAGCTCCTATTCTGAGCCCTAGAAGCAGGCTAGTCTCTAGGTAGCTAGACTTCATTCTTGTCTTGGGGGACTAGCCTTGATTTCTCATCCTAAAATAACTAGCCCTTTGTTTAGCCCTAAGCAAAATGATCTGTGGAGCTTTGAGGGTTTAGGATAATTTCTGCTTTAACAAATGACTAGCTGAAAGCATCTGTGTGGTGAGATGCAACCTATGGCCTCTCCACTCAGAACCTCCTAACCCAGAGGAAGTCGATTCTGGGGTCTATGTTTTATTATCTCAGCTAGGGCTGAAGGAGACAGACTTGTCTTCAGACAGCTTTAGTGCCTCTGAGAACAGTTGTTGCATCTCAGCAGACCTCTAAGCTTACAGATAGACTTAGCAGGTGTGTGTCAGCCCCTCTTTCTTCTCTGGAATTATGCCCTAGGCCTGCTTGACCTAAATAACAGATGTGGCTCCCGAAGTTTCAGTTTCTAGAACAGAACCTTGTGACAGGGAGAAAGAAATGTGCCAGAGAGGCAAAGTGGGGGTGCAGGAAGCCTGGAACCTTCTGTGCATTAAGGAGGAAAGCCAAGTCAGTTGCTCAGGTCAGAGGCAGGTTTTCTGTCTGGCGTCTTCTGGCTCCAGAAGCTCATGGAGAGAGGACAGACACACTAAAGAAAGAAGATCATGTAGGCCAAGCACAGGTGGAGAGAGGATAAACTCCCACTAACCCATAGATTTGTGGGGAAGCTGTAAAAACTAAACTCCAATAGTTATTCTAAGTCCAAAGGTGAGCTTTTTTTTATGCAGTGCTTTATACCGGTAGTCTACAAAATGTCTTCTTCCTACACTCTTCCCCTACCCCATTAGCTTGGAAAGTAGATAAACAGGGGAATTTGAAGTATATTCCTATCACCTCAATTCTGTCATTACCTTGCTGAAGTCTTAGCCTTAGTACTTCAATATAAGTGTTGTTCTGTGTGATGGGCTAGTGGGACTCTAAAACAACATGGCGGCTGGAGTTGATGAGTCTCTAGTCCAACATGGTGGCATTGAGGCACGCTGGAGCTTATGGACTGAGAGCAGAACCCCACAGGATGGAAAAGTAGCCCAGGCAGAAGTCTGGGGTATTCTTCATTCCTCCCTGGATACAGGAGACTGAGTTGTGAGAAGACTCAGGGGTCCTTGGGATAAAACTAGAGAAGAGTTGACTCAATAGAGACAACCAAGGAAGGAGCCTGTAACATTTAATGCTCTTGGCTACTATGGGCATCTAGTATTCCCATCACCTCAGGAACTGAAGACAGCAGGGACAGTTGAAACTGCTCTCCAAAGCCACTGCTAGTGAGTGTTGCATACCCTATTGGTCAAGGCTGCACTTGGGCCCTCCAGGCTCACTTCTTGAAAATGCTTGGTGGTTCAAAGCTTCAATTTCAACCAGAAAATCAGCCCCATGTATTTGGGAAAGTTTTCAGTCCTTAAGAATCTGAGTCCCCTCATGCTTCTGGCTGGTCAGTGTTGGCAGCCCACAGCCACCTCAAGGTGGACCAGCTGTCGTCTGTGCCTCCCAGGGAAATCGGGTGCAAAACACAGCTGAGGTTTGGGGTTCAAAATTAACTTTTGCATACTTGGTGACTAAGAGACACAGAAGGTTAGAATGCTCTTATATAATGCCAGGAACCAGGTGCTGAAGCTCTTTGCAGGGAAATTATTCAGTAGTCAAACCAAAAGGGGTAACTTGGGGGTGGATGCAGAGACATCAGAGGACTAAACTCAGAGCTGAGGCTGTTTGCCTCCAAAACTCACAAAATTGTCTTTTAATTTGCTTTCCCTCATGAAAAGATTGTACAGAATTGAACATTTACTTTTGGAGGCTCTCACTAATGCCAGAGTGTTAGAAACAGTAACAGTTGGGGAAGGCTGGGATAAGGAGAGGGATAGTGATGGAATGGGTTTTTCTTTTAAAGCCTGGGAATGCAATAATAGTGTTTGCACCAAAGCAACAAGATCAGACTTCCTTTAAGTGTTTTTGCATCGTTGGTAGCAAAGCTCTCCTTGAAAAGGCAGACTAGTCAAAAGAAGTGCAATAAAAAAAATAACAAAACAGAAAAATACGAAGGCAATTTTTATTGGAGAAGTGCCAGGAATTAGCATAAAAAGCAAAGTGTGTGTGTGCACTTGTGTGTGTATTTGTGTGAGTACATCTCTGCCTGAGAATGTGTGCATGTGAAAATCTATGCATGTATGCATGTGTGAGAGAGTGTGTGTGTAAACCTATATTCTCTGGTGACCTTTAGGCCTCGGGGTTGACACAGCAAGACAGTCACTCAGATTCTTCAGAGAAACTCTGCCTATGAGATGAAGAGGCAAAAGTTGAAGTCTAACTTGCCAGAGTGCAGTTGAGTTAGAGTTTGGAGACCATGTACTGGGTCAAGGGTGGACATGCCATTTCCCTTGGTTCCTAAATGGGACTTGGAACTTGCTTTATGCTCCCAGCTCTGGGACCTGCATTCATGTCAATGTTCTGAATTTGTGAATATGAGGGTCACCTAGTCCCACTCACCTTAGGATGGTAGGCTTCATTTAGAGATGTCTGTAACAGAGCTGGAGAGGAAGGACAGGATGTGATTGACTTGGGTTCAAACCCTTAGAAATGCCTGTAACAGAGCTGGAGAGAAAGGACAGTAGGTAGGTACTTGTCTTGGATGTGATTGACTTGGGTTCAAACCCCAGCATGCCATATTGTTTTGTAGGTACTAAGGGAGTGATCCCTGAGTGCAGAGCCAGGAATAGCTTCTGAGTAACTCTAGGTGTGGTCTGAAAATCAACAAGCAAACAAACAAAAATAATAAGTCACCATTCAAAAATCCCTCAAAATCTCAAAGGTTTCCCCTTGTTTCTGCATCCTTGAGAAGGACACGCCCATGGGACACCATGGAAGGAAAGAAATATGGAAGTCAAAAGGAAAGTACACTCTGCACACAGTTTGAGTCCTCCCTGCCCACTGCTTTAAGGCTCAAATTGCTGAGATGGTCTCTAGGACATAGTGGCTGCTCATTCAATATTTGTCTATCTCTGAAAGTATTGGGCGAAAACCCAGCAGACTGAGTAATGATGACCATAACATGGGCTATTATTTACATAGAGTGTTTCAGTGATTACAAGACAAATGTCACCCTATTAGACCCCCTGGCTACTGGGATTTGTCAGGGAACCTTTGACAGGCCAGAGCGGCTTGAAGTGGCCCTGTGACAGTGAGAGAAGGATCTTGCAATGAGAAAATCAGTAGCACTTACCCCAGAAAGCATAAAGACTAACCCCACTGCTGCAATCATGTTACCTCAGCTTCAATGAGAATGTTTGAAGATGTTTAAGTAAGTAATTGATGAAAACAGAGAACTCACATGATCTTAACCTATGCCAGGGAGGCAGAAATGCAAGAGATTGCTCACAGAAGACTCTCCTTAACCCCTCCTGTGCCTCAGTCGTGGTCTCTCACTATTGCTTGCTAAATTTTGGAGTTAAGAATTGGAGAAATTAGGGCTGAAGCACAGTGGGAAGGGTGTTTGCTTTACATGTAGCCAATCCAGGTTTAATCCCTGGCATCCCATATGGTTCTCAATTCAAAGGGAATGATGCCTGAGTGCAGAGCTAGGAATAAATTCTGAGCATCACCATATGTGGTCCCACAACAACAACAAAAGGAAATGGAGAAATTTGGCCCAAGAGATAGTTTAGTGGGTAGAGCATGTGTCAAGCATGTGATTTCTTTAGTTCAAATCCTTTAGTTCAAAGGTATTTTCTCTGAGTCAGTAGGATTTTATTTATTTATGTATTTATTTATGTTTTTTGGGGGGTACATCCATTGACACTCAGGTGTTATTCCTGGCTATGAGCTCAGAAATTGCTCCTGGCTTGGGAGACTGTATGGAATGTCAGGGGATCAAACTGCGATCCATCCTATGCTAGTGCAGGCAAGGCAGATGCCTTACCACTTGTGCCACCACTCCGACCCCAGATCTTAATTTTTCTTTTATTTGAATTTTGGGTCAAACCCAGCATCACTCAGGTGCTACTCCTGGCTCTATGCTCAGAAATCGCTCCTGGCAGGCTCAGGGGGCCATATGGGATGCCGGGATTCGAACCATTGTCCTTCTGCATACAAGGCAAATGCCCATGCTATCTCTCCGGCCACGGATCTTAATTTTTTAAAAGAAGATCACGAACTCAGTTCCCCAGTTCCCCACATTTTGGGGAAATTAAGAGGTCAGCATATCTGGAATTCAATGGATAAGTCTCACCCTGGGAAAACCACCTTAATGATAATGTTATCTCTCCTGTCAGACAAGTAATAAGATATATTTTATTTCTAGTCTGTTATGATTCTGAAGCTATTCTTACTTTAATGTCACCCCATTCATTTAGTTTGGCTTCCATTTCTTTGACCAATGGCATTGAACCTTTGGTAGTGAAGGGTGGAAGTTAGAAGGGCCAAACAGATGGACAAACCAAGAGATATTCATGTATAACACATCTTCTCTGTAAAGACTGACCTTATTAACCCAACTTTGGGGAATGGAGTCATTTTTGAGAAGAAACTTTGGGATTTGATCATAGTGTATTATAAAGTTCTTCATGACTGAGTTTCAGGCATATAGTGTTCCATTATGGATCTTTTCACCTGTGTTCACTTTACTCCATTCATATCCCCAGTTTCTTTCCCATCCTCCAAACTACCTTTCTGACACTTTTTTCTTTTCCTTTCTTCTCCACTTTTAGGCATTGCGGTCTACAATCCTGTTCCTAAGAGGTTATCATGAATATCACTTCACCTCCTTCCAGCATTCAGTCCTCTTCCATATTACCACAGTCCTCTATCATTGCCATAGTAACCTCTTTCCTGTCTGATCCTACCTTGCCCATCCTTGAAAGCTTCCTAGTAAGGACCAAGCCTCTTGTTATTATCTCTATTGCCTTTGGATTTTAGTTACTTCTCTATTATGTCTCTATATGTCCTGCATATGAGTGAGATTATATAGTATCTTTCCCTCTCTCAGAGAACAGAGTTTTGATCCTCTGTATTTTGTCCTGTTTTATAGAGAAATAAGCCAAGGGGGAGTCTCACAGACTATGGGAGATTGAATCACAAGCTATTTTAAAATCCTTCAGGTCATCCTAAACTAGGCAAAGAGATGGTCTGTGACTGTGACCCTCTGCTGTCTACGTGTTACAGCTGGTTCTCTGCCCAGCAGCACTTTGTCATCTGAGCTCCTGTGACTCTCTATCAGGCACCCCATTGCAGAAAGAAATATAAGTGAGAAGAGAGAAAGGAAGGTGCATATGGCATGATTAAATCCAGTTCTCTCAAAACTAAAGGTGCTTTGATTTTTTGAATCATTCACACTGTTAGATAAATAAAATAGATGAAGACATACAATTCTTTTTTAACTTTATTTTGAAAAATTCCTTGGACATTCTTCATTTATTGGCCAGAGCCAGGCTGGAGAAGGACTGAGGATTCATACAGAGAATTCAGGTCTGGGGTTCATATTTGTAATTGGGTCAAGTAGTTGTAGGGTTCAGGGCAATAATACAGTGGGATATGGCCAGTCTCAGGTTTGATCCCCAACATCCCATGTGGTCCCCCAAGAAGCTCCAGGAATAATTCCTGAAATCAGTCAAGAGTAATCCCTTAGCACCAATGGGTGTGGTCCTAAAACAAACAAAAAGAAATGGAACTGGGAAATGTTGCCTGAGCTAAAACAACTGAGGAAAAGGCAGGGATCTGTGCCTGAGCTCCCCAGATCTGTGTTGGGTCCAGCACTGTCATTTTTTTCATGTCTCTCTTTCAGCACTTGCACCTGCTACATTGGTATCTGTGATCAAATAGCTTGTGACATTTAAGCTTAAGTAGCAAGCTATTAATAAGAACAACTGTGGTCCAGTATTTTCCATAGCACTAATAATAATTCTTCTGCCTGAGTAACTATAAGAACAGCTGGCGCTTCTTAGAAGAAAGTGGAAGGAATTGAATTTCTCACAGTGGATTCATGGCTTATAGGAGATCTTGCTTAGTTTCCATTTTTCTTCAGGACAGTTTTATTTTTCTGGATATCCAAGGAGAAGTAGAAGGCAGCACCATTAGAAGTTCCAGATTCTGGCCCAAATTTTTCTGTATCTCCCCTACCCCTACTCTTTTCTGTTTCTTTTTCTCAGTTCTGACCAGGTCCTCAATTCTGTTCTTTTCAGTTCCACAAATTGGAGAAAAAGCTAAAAAAAAAAAAAAAAAACCCAGAGTAGTAGAGAGCAGGGCAGAGGGATAGATTTTCTCTAGCAAACCTCAGGATAAAGTGCAGATGATAAACCAAAGCATCTTTATATTTTCTTTCTTTTTTGGTTATAGGACCAAGCTCAGCAGTGTTCTGATTCCGTCCACAGGGCTGACTCATGGCTTTGTGCTCAGTATTGATTCCTGAATCTTTCCTTGCACAAGGCTTTGTGCTCAGGACTAACTCCTGGCTCTGTTCCCCAAGATCACTCCTGACAGGATCCAGGGTACAGAAAATCAGCATGCCACCTTCTCTACCTCTGCCCACCTATGCCTAATGTCCCTATCTTCTTCAAAGAGCAGATTCTAAGACTGAATGCCCAAGATTGCATGATCATTTATTTTCGGAACTCTTTTAGTCGTGGCCTGAAGAAATCAATTTCTCACTCACAGATGGACTGGTTTTTCTCCTTGGCATCAAGTAATTGGCTTAGACTTACCCTGGTGGTGGGAGAGATGAATTCTATCCTTTTAACTAGGATAAAATATTTCCATGGCTTGGGGAGAAAGGGGAAGCATTATTGTTCCATATTTAAGTGGAAAACTGTCTGGTGAAAGGTCTAGCTCTGAGATCTGCTCTTTCCACTCTCACTTCTGCCCCTACGAGGGTTCTGAGTTCTTTGCGTGGCAGAGGCAGGGATTTCTCCCATGGAGGAGAACATTAATTTAAAGTGATACTGCTGGCTTCTGGCAGGCCCATGTAATGAATGCCTCACACCTTGGCAGGACAAGGAGAAGTTGGACAAGGGATGCAGGAATCTTGAGGTGGAGGAAGCATGAAGGGAATCTTCTGCTCTTGTGCTCTGACTTGGTGGCCTTGTGACCTGATATTCAACTGTGGAGGGTCCTAAGTAGAGGGCCTGTCTCTAGGGTCCCTAGCCATTGGACACCCTTGAGAGAGTCAGATAAGCTGACTCTGTGCTGACATTATCACTGGACCACCTACCTGCATCCCATTATGTTTGTAGAGGGCACAATGGTACTGCCAACATATAGTGGTAATGATTCTCAAGAAATGGCCATATGATGACCTAAGTTGCCTTCTTTGCTCATGGCAGTCTGGTATGCCCAAAAGGCTAGGCTTCCTTGGTGGATAGGACAGTTCTTCCTGGCAGCAAGTACATTCAAATCTCTCCTCCATGCCTCTCCTCATCCTTTTCTCAGTCTCTGCCCCATTCCCTTCTCTCCTCTCTGGCCTCCTCCTCTCCCTCTGCTACCTTACAATGCTCTCACTATGCCCTGGACAGGGCAGTGGTGAAGCAGACCTCCAGTCTGCACAGACCCTGTCTCTTTCTGCAGCTGCTGTTTGGGGTGCTGGCTTCCTGCCATGCTCAAGCTGAACCTGGCAAATGCCAGACCCTGGGCTGTGCCCCAGGATCTGAGCCACAGATAACTATCTATGGCAACTCCAAAGTCAGCCCCCCAGCTGGGTTGCAGACAATAAATATCTCTCTTCTGTAAAGAGGGCAGTGTGCCTGAAATCCATGCCTTAACCCTGGCTGCCTTCATTTCTCCCACATTGTATTGGGATGAAGAGAAAACGGAAGCCAGAGGACTGATTTTCAAGATGGTATGGAAGATATTTCTCTTTTTACACCTCATAACTACTCAACTCTCAGCATTTAAATTCTTAGTCCTTTGTTTTAAAGACAGCTGTGCAATGCCCTCCAGTTAAAAGGTTACATTTATTGCCTTAATATTAAATAATAGAACTGAGATCACCAGAGAGAGCTAATTTAATGTTTCGGCTAACACCCAGATAGAAATAACATTAATAGTATTTATGGAGAATATTCTGTGGGACGGGCAGCCTTTGGCATTTCTTTCTCTTGATCTGCTCACTTAATATCGAAAAGAGTTGCAAGAGAGTTTTTGTTAGCTGACTTTTAAAAATAAGGAAAACCAAAGTTGAGTGAATCTGGCATGTTTTTCTTTTTTAATATTATGATCTTAAATTCACGGGTTGGAAAATAAGCATTCCCTTACACACTGTATGAACATGCATGTGGTCTTATTAATCCTGCAATAGGTAGGACTAAGCTAAATATAAGTGGAACATGGCCTCTTTCAAGACAGACTTATCTTCTTTTGGTGTGTGTGTGTGTGAGTCAGCCTATTCCTGCATGGATCTGTGTACATAAACACAATTACATCTTATTTTTACTTGGGTCAAAGTTAGAGATGGACAGACATGATTATCTCTAAGGAATAATCCCAGAGGATAACACAGAGAAAGAGAGCTTTTACTTTTAAACTGAATGTGTCAGTTTTAAAAACTGGTTATAAGGGCTCAGACCACACCACAGGTACTGTATGTGTAGCCTGTCATCCTTACTCGGAATAGCACCAGCAATACAAAAGGACACCATACGTTTTTGTATAGGCATAGTAAAAAAGGGGAAATCATGGCCTTAGACAGAAGATCTTATCTTGTATAGATAAGAACTCACATGCCTCCCATCATGGACATATGTTATGTGGATACAACTCAGTCTCCACGAGATCGGACACAGTCCATTTTCTAATCCCAGATCCCAGATGTAGAACTGAAACAACTCCCTGCAACAACACCAGGAACTAAGCTCTTTTGGGAGATATACTTGTGCTATTGTTGATAAGACAACGTGGACAGCGAGGAAATGTCAACTTGACCTAAGACCGGAGGTCCTATCACATCACCTAACACTAGAAGATGTGTTGTCCTTTGAAATATAAAAAATAAGAGCACTAACTTCAGAAAACTGACTGACAACAGTGACTGGTAGAACTTACCTGGAAACCACTAAGGAAAACAATAGTCCAGATCTCTTATAAAAATCAAGATTTGTTAGCACAGAGGACCAATTCTGAAAACAGAGACTGAGCAGAATCTTTGGAATCATGACTTCCTAGACTATGGCTTAGGTAACTAGCAAAAACATGAAGCACAGGACACAGAAAACTGAACACATCAACAATGTTGGAACAACCTCTAGTACCTTAAAGACTCTACCCTAGACCTTGTCCTAGGACATGTGCAAATACCGAGATTGCTTTCTACAGTGACCTGACTTTCATATCCACAACTGAGAGGAAAGTTTCCTGACACCTCCACAACAACAAAAACAAACAAACAAAACCCCTGGGATATGGCAATGAGAAGGTATGGAGCCAGTGGTTGTTCCCATGACAATATGCTCCAGGAATGGAGAAACCCTGAATCCAGTAGGCCATGGAAATTTCCTTACTTCCCCAATACTTACTGTGCCTATACAAAAAAAAA
>PVKC010015329.1:9672-21632 GCA_004027635.1 Crocidura indochinensis
TAGGAATTCATTGGGAAAAAAAAAAACAAGTGGCAACCCCAAAGGGTTCCCATCTGGACATCTGCTGGCTGTGAAACCATGCTGTTCTGCTGTCCACAAATGGACGACAATGACAGCTGACAACTGTGGGGCTGAGGTCAGATCCTCATGGAGCCCAGAAGGACTGAACAGAGATGTAGAAACATGGACAGAGGTTCCTGTTTCCAAGGCCAGACCAACAGCTCTTGGGCACTGCACACTCGGAACACCCAGCTTCCAAGGTGCATCTGCTACTGCTGGAAACAAAGCCAACATTCCAACACATTGTGACAACCCTCCATGGGCTAGCTCAGAGATGCCACGGCTCAGAGCACCTTCAGGCACCAATGTACTTATCCGCTGGCCCATTAAGCAGATGGAAGAATAGAGGCTCCAGCAGGAAAAGCCATCAACACTAGAGTCTATATTTACTATTGTTGTTTTAGGGCCACATTTTAGTAGCTTACTAAAGTCAGGACTTACTCTTGACTCAACTCAGGCATCACTCCCAGTGGAGATGGGAGTGCTGGAGTGCTGGGGGGTGGAACCCAGGTCAGTAGCATGCAAGGCAAACGCTCTGCCCACTGAGCTGTCTCTCTGGCACCTTTAGCTGTCCTGTGGAGAATTCAAGGCTAGAGATAAAAGTTTTAGAAGAGTCTGAGCTTCACTATAGAAGAGTTGTTGCCTTCAAGAAGCTAATCCTACAGGGGCCCTGTAAGAGGTGGGTGGCCTACCTGTCATATTTGCACTTTCCCTTGGCAGACAACTCTGTCTCCATTTCCTCAAAATCAAGAGGGAAATGGGGCCCGAGAGAGTCAAGACTACACAGTTGGGCCACAGTGGGGTGGGACACAGTGTGAGTAGAGTGGATGGGATGTCTCTGGTCTGGCTACTTCATCTCCGGAGCCACCATGGTGGGATCCCTGGGAAATCTGAGATGGGAGCTGGATGGCAGAATAGCAGCTGTGACCCTGGTTCAAATACTGACACCATATATAGTCCCCTGAGCACTGCCTAGGGTCACTCATGGGCATAGAGCCAACAATAGTCCCTCAGCACTCCTTACACCTCTTACAGGTGCCTGCTCAGACAGGAATATTCTCAGACACTGCTGCTCCATCCCCTTGATGCTGAGGGCTAATCCTGGCAGTCACACTAGTATCAGCAGGGCCCTCTAAAAGTCATTTCTGTATCCAGCCCCTCAGCCCATTCCATAGAATCCCCCACCCCTCAGCTCCTGGAGCAGCTCCAGGATCTAATAGATACGATATTGAAACCCAACTGGGCAGTCCACAGAACTCTGCCAAAGCTGGTCAGGCTGACACTCCTCTGCCAGGAGTCTTGGGCAGCTCTCAGCTCCCTCAGAGGAGAAGTCCAGTTCCCTGTAGGTAACAAAAGCCACCACAGGCCCATTCTCTTCTGAACACCCAGGCAGTTTAACTCCTGCCTTTTGGAATGCTCTGCTATCAAGCAATTTACTGGGAGACCTTCCCTGTAGTTATGGTCAGTGCTGGCCTGCAAGAAATGATTGTTGGGGTTCCTGGAGGGTACTCAACCAGTGCCCAGCAAGTCCTGGGCTCACCCTTCACTATCTTCAGCCAAGTTGGACAAAGGATTCCATGGTAGTACTCATTTCTTGAGCCTGATAGAACACACCCTACTGTACTTGAGATCAGGTATGTGGGATTAGAAATGGAACTAAGGAGTCACAAGTCCTTGCACACCCCTGACTGACCCTGTTGCCATCTCCTGGCTCATGATTCTGAAGTTTGCATGAATTTTGTGAGCTGATTGTTCAATCTATGGAGTTTCAAATTCCATCACAGTCGAGGTGTTTACACAGTAAGTAGTGGGCAACACTACAAGTAGAGGCCTTCCATTTGCAGAGAACTTGAGAGCCAGCAACCCCCACGGTACTCACTCTCTTTTTAATCAGAATTAAATCTCAACCATTCTTCCCTGGCATACCCTAACACAGCCCTTCCTTCTCTATCTCTCTGCTGTTTTCACAGGCCAACACTAATAGTAGTGTCTGCTTCCCTTCTGGGAATGACACACGCCCTTTAGGGTCAGGACATGGACAGACTTTCAGTGGCCACCGACCACTTGATACAATAGCTGCCTTAGCATCCCTGAAGCATGAATGTATTTTAGACCCATAACTGTATCTGAAGGTCTGAAATCAATAACCCACCATATTCAGTCCCATTTGGGGAGACAGAGGCCATTGTGAGAGCCCCAAAGCATCAGGTCCCCTTAGCTATGACATAAGACCCCAAACTGTTGCCAACTGCAGAGGTGCAAGAGAACAGACTTGGGGAGTCATACTGGTGCCCAGCTACAAAAGTAGGGCATGAGGCAATGTTGAGAGATCTTCTGGCCACTCTCTTTTCTTTCTTTTTTTTTTCCTACAGTTTTTTGGGCCACATCCACTGACGCACAAGTGTTACTCCTGGCTCTGTGCTCAGAAATCGCTCCTGGCTTGGGGGACCATATGGGATGCAGGGGATTGAACCAAGGTCTGTACTGGGTCAGCCGAGTACAAGACAAATGTCCTACTGCTGTGCTACTGCTCCAGCCCCCCTCTTCTTTCTGAAGCTAGCCCAAGCACCACAAGACTCCATGACTCCCCAAGTACCACAACAGGACAAACTGTTGGCAAAAATTCTTGGCCTCTTGGCCAAGTTGCACCTGTGGTCTCTCACTAAATTTAAGAAATTCTTCAAAGATTATTTTTTTTGTGTGGTGGTGTGGGGGGAATGTCAGGTTACATCTTGGAGTGCTGAGGGACTATTGTTGGCTCTATGCGCAGGAGTGACCCCGGGCAGTGCTCAGGGGAATATATATGGTGTCAGTATTTGAACCAGGGTCACAGCTGCTATAACTGCATGCAAGACCTTCCCTCCTGTATTTGCTCTCAGCTCAAAACTATTTGTTTAGAAAGAGCTGATTTATTTTTCTTTCTTTTTTGTTTTGTTTCAGGCTACACTCAGCTGTGTTCAAGGCTTACCCCTAGCTCTGTGCTTAGGGATTACTCCTGGCAGAACTTGATGAACCATAAGAAATGCCAGAGATAAAACTTGGGAGAAACACATACAGGCAAGCTTCTTAACCCCTGTATTAAAATCTGAGCCCTCCACACCCCCTTTAGATGGTCCCACTGCTCATCCACTGCTGATTTCCTGCAACAGGATCCTAAGAAGTCACAAAGAGGCTCCCAGACTGGCACACACACACACCTCTGATGAAATCCCAGTCATCTCCTAACCCTGCCACCAAGGCACATATCAGAGCAAGAAGGCTTATCTCACAGGAATTCTTTCTACCAGACCAATTCAGAGCATCTGGAGCTAGGAAAGAAATTCACTTCTGAAAGGGGAATGGCTTATAAATGGTCATGCTCAAGGTCATCTATGATGCCCAGGACAACTTATGCTTCAAAGACCAGGCCTGTCCCAAAAGTCTTTCTAGCTGGAGATGAGACAACCCTTGATTTACCCCAAGATTTTATTTTCTCGGGTTTTGTTGTTGTTGTTGTTGTTGTTTTGGTTTTTAGGTCACACCCGACAGTGCTCAGGGTTATTCCTGGCTCTACGCTCAGACATCACTCCTGGCAGGCTTGGGGAACCATATGGGATGCTGGAATTTGAACCACTGTCCTTCTGCATGCAAGGCAAACACCCTGCCTCCATGCTATCTCTCCAGCCCCTATTTTCTCATTTTTATTGATTTAATTTTAACATAGGGCAGGGCAGGGCCACTCCTGATGCTACTTGCCTAACCAGCCTGGTACAGGGCTAGGTCTGAGAACAACAGTACTACTTGGGCCCTTCAGTGCCTGCGGAGTTCCAGGATTACATCTGGCAGTGCTGAAGAGGTTACAGAATGTGAGGGACTGAGCCATGCTTGCTCAACCTGGGCCTCAACCTCCATACTGTCTCTGTCCATCTCTATCCTTTTTTGAAGGGGTGTGGGGCCATACCTGGCTCTGTGCTCGGGAATTATTCCTGACAGATGAACACATGGGATGCCAAGGATTGAACCCAGGTCATTGTCGTACAGGCAAACACCATACCTGCTGTACTATTGCTCCGGTCCTCACTGCCATCTCTTAATACAAGGGTTTATTCTGTTTACATTTCCTTTTCACACTTTGGATGGAGAGCTAAACAAAGAAAAGATTTTTTTTTTGACCTTTGAAATCTATGGCCAGGAAGTCAATAGCACCAGTCCCTCGATAAATCTAACCCTGAATCCCAGTGCCAGACATATTAGAGAAGAGAATTGGGGAGAATTGAGCTAGTCCATCAGAACAGGCTCATTCTTTCCCAGAACCCCAGCATGGGGTCATAGGAATACACGGTTGTTAGATGGGATTCTTCTCTTGGAAGCCAGAAATCTGCATTTTATGTGCGGGATTGTCAAATGTTGGCTCCACTGTCTATTTTAAATGCTCTACAGACCAAACAAAATGCAGCTGGGCAGCAGCCTCACCACCTGTATCACATCAAACATAAGTAGCTGCAGTGCCCCTAAAAGAACATGAAGGCATTCCTAGGGGGTACAGGCAAAGGGCACAGTTCAGAGGATGAAAGGAGACTCAGGCTGATTGCAGAAGCCCAGGATGGAAGTAGAGTGCAGCCCAGCTCATTATCTCCACTCCAAGGGTTCTCACTGACCACTCCTACACCCCCCAGTCCAGCACTATCCTCAAGCTTAGTTGGAGTGTCTCAAATAGAGAGTACTCACTTAGGACAAGGCAGCACAAAACAAGGTGGATGTCTTGACAGATCTTGAAATCAAAGCTCACCCTCCAGGATCATGGGAAAGAGCATAGACGAGGCAGAAGGGGTATATCAATCCAACCTTAGCAGCTGAATGGGGGAATAAGAACATTATCCCTCATGCCTGGAAAAAGTACAAAATTTGCAGGCAACACAGTAACTCAGGGGCATTTCTGGAGTCTGACCCCTCACCTGGGGTAAATGTTGCTAACTTCAGATTAGGAAATAACCTTTCTTGCACTCTATCCCTTGCCCCAGAGGTGGTAAATGACAAAGTGCACCATACATAGAGGTATTATACATTTAGGCAGACACATAGACACAAGTTCTCACCCAGATAGACTAGCACACAAATGCACGCACACACAGACATACACACATATGCACAGTCAATGTTTACATGACAGGCATCTACACACACAAGCACCAGTGTGAGCATTGTCACACATGCAGGTATACACACACAGAAACACACACACACACACACACACACACACACACACACACACACAGAGGCACTCAGAGACCGATGTGCCACCTCCAGCCAGCCCGCAACTTCTCATTTGTCCATTCTGACGACTCAAGCAAGCCAACCAAGAAGCATGTTTTCTGTTGCTTCTGTTCTGAACCATCTTTACAGCTATGGAGGCCTCTCTTCTGGGTTCTACCATGGAACTGGCTCAATTTGAATGCTGGGCTCCCAGACCTTTGAAACCCTGAGAACTTTCCTTGGTCACCCACACTTAAACCCTCATTTCTTGTTGAGTTGAATTCTTCAGCTGCTCCCCCTTCATCTATGGGCCTGTGTCCTTGCAGCAAAAAATGCCACAGGTTCTTTGTCATTCTAAACAGTGGCTGACTACCATTTATAAAACCTGCAAACACTTCACCACTCTCAAATCAGCCCGGATGATAAATAATAATCATCTGCAGAAGGGGTATCTGGGTGGGATCGCCTTCCCCTATATGAGGGAGATCATGGAAAAGCCCAGAGAAAGACATTAAAAAAAAAAACTAATGAAATTGATGACTCTTTAGACTCAAGACTCAGCAAGTCCCAGTTTTCCTGGATTTTTTTTCCTAATCATCTCTTGGCACCTTCTAACCAGGCATTGGTACACAAGCAATACAAAAGTATAATGCTTATTCTTGACATTAGAGTCTGTGGTGATGCTCACAGACTGGGAGCTTTTGGGGATCGCACGTGGTGCCTGGAAGTGCAGAATGCAGAGCCCCCACAGTTCTTCCACTTCCCACTCCCACTCCACCCCCAGCTCAAGAGCCTCCATTTCCTTAACTCCATTGCTGGTCTAATCACTTTGGGCATCTGACCTAAAAGCATTGATTTCAGAATTAGAGGTCTTGTGTACTTCCTCCCAAGGAAACTTTTCTTTAGCCAGGCCTGATGGACATAGACTGGCCTCTCACACAACCAATAGACCTGAGTTTGCCTTCATCCTACCCCATGGTTCTAGGGTTCCCGATACCTCCAGTCACTGGGATTACAGGCCTCCCTGTAGAAGGCCTTTCCTAACCACCTTCTCTACATTTTACCCCCTGATTAGACCCCCCTTCCCCAGATACTCAGAGGTTTCTGGGGGCTCTTTCACCACCTAATTGCAGCTCCACGATGGTGTAGTTTTGGTCATTTTTGCTCTCTGCCATAGTCTCCATTTCCAGAAAAGAGGACTAGTATACAGCAGGTGCTCAATAGGAAGGAAAAAGAAAAGGAAGGAGGGAAGGGTGGAGGGAGGGAGAGGGTGAAAGAAGGAAAAGAAAAAGAAAAGGAGGGAGTGAGAAAGAGGAAGGAAGGAAGGAAGAGAGGAAGGGGAGAAAGTAGGTGGGAGAGAGAAAGAAAGAGGGAGGGAGGGTGGTAAGGAGAAGAGGAAGAAAGAAAGGAAAAGAGGAAGGAAGGAAGATGAAAGGGGGCCAGAGCAATAGCGCAGTGGTAGACCATTTGCCTTGTACGCGGCTGACCCAGGAGGGGCCTCGGTTTGATCACCGGCATCCCATATGGTCCCCCAAGTCAGGAGCAATTTCTCAGTGCACAGCCAGGAGTAACCCTTGAGAATCACCGGGTGTGGCCCAAAACAAACAAACAAACAAACAAAAAGAACCAGGATTGGCTGCATGCAAGGCATGTGTCTTACCTGCTATACTATCTATCCAGATCACCCCAGAGGTTCTCCAAAGAATGCCGATTACTGAAAATTCTCCCTCCCTCCCTCCCTCCCTCCCTCCCTTCCTTCCTTCTTTCCTTTCTTCCTGCTAAGATTTCGTGGACGATTTATTTTAAAATAATTAAATGTCTTTTATTATATGTGAAATCTTGCTCTTTAAAAGTACTTTATTTAAGGGTTGGAGAGATAGCATGGAGGTAGGGTGTTTGCCTTGCATGCAGAAGGGCGGTGGTTCAAATCCCAACATCCTATATGGTCCTCCCAAGCCTGCCAGGAGTAACACCAAAAATAAATAAATAAATAAAATTACTTTATTTAAATACTCTGGCTATAAAATTGTTCATAATACAGTTTTTTCCCCCCACAGTTACAAAGTTAAAGTTATTCATGATTGAGCTTCAGTCATACAATGTTCAGCATCCTTCACCAGTGCACATTTCCTACCACCAATGTCCTTCTTACCTTCTCCCTAGTCTGCCGTCACTGGGGCATACATATTTCCTTCTTTCTCTCCCTCTCCCTCTCTCTCTCCCTTTCCCTCTCTGTCTCCCTTCCCTTCCCTTCTCTCTCTCTCTCTCTCTCTCTCTCTCTCTCTCTCTCTCTCTCTCTCTCCTCTTTCTTTCTCCTTTTTTTTTCCTTTTAGACCCTGAGGTCTGCATAACTGCTACTGAAAGGGTCTCATGCATATCACTTTACTTCTCTTCAGCCCCTTTCTGAGACAGCACCACTCTGAGGAAGGGAAGTCGGTGAAAGGACAAGAGAGACTTAGGCTCACTGGGTGATGTCACTGACCCAAAGGGTGAGTCATGGTAAAGTGGAAGGTCTCTGAGAGTTGCATGCTCATGTTCTTGAGGGCAGCAGCAGTTGCAGAAACCCCACGATTGGGGTCAGATTGACCTGGAGCGAAAGATCATTGGGAAGCCACTGGGCCTTTTGAGCTTTAATTGCTCTGTTTGTTAAATGGACACATGAGTTTTGTTTGAGAGGATTCAGTGATTTTTGTCTATTGTGTGCCACACAATACTCTTGTGAGATGATTTTGAATCTATTTCTACTCACCTCTAGCCCCAACTTCTCTCCCTGATTCTTAATCTGACAGAGGCTAAACATGCCTTCTATTCAAATTCTTCTGAAGAATTCTTCCCCAGAAGCCTGGGAAAGTTTTGGGCACAAAATAATGATCCTTTTTAAAACACATGAGCTGGGCCCGGGAGATAGCATGGAGGTAAGGCATTTGCCTTTCATGCAAAAGGTCATCGGTTCGAATCCCGGTGCCCCATATGGTCCCCCGTGCCTGCCAGGAGCAATTTCTGAGCATGGAGCCAGGAGTAACCCCTGAGCACTGCCGGGTGTGACCCAAAAACCAAAAAAAAAAAAAAAAACCGAATAAAACACATGAGCTTTTGTAGTCTCTCACTATAATCCTTTGTAGGGGCTACTAGGTTTGTGTCCTCAGTGGAGAAACTAAAGTACAGAGATGCAGTGACCCTACTTGGTGTAAAGACTGGAAGTGGGGGTCCCAAGTTCATCTCTCTATGACCTACTCCACTCTCCATAAAACCAGGCCAGAGAGATAGCATGGAGGTAGGGCATTTGCCTTTCATGCAGAAGGACAAAACCCGTCATCCCAGGAGCGATTTCTGAGCGCAGAGCCAGGAGTAACCCCTGAGCGCTGCCGGGTGTGACCCAAAAACCAAAACCAAAAACAAAAACCCAGATGAGAGGAACTCAGCAGAGAATATCAGGTGTATTCTGGGAAGGTACCAATTGGACCTGGGGTTCTGAGAGGTCATGTGTCTTTGGTAGAGATATCAGGAGATCAGAAGAAAATCAGGATAGCAGGAGAAGTCCTTTGTTGTTGTTGTTTTCAACTTCATTAAGGTTTGTGAGGTAAGCGGAAAAAAAACAAAACAACCTGCATCTCCCCCTCTTTTCACCACTTCCTTTTATTCTCACAGAAGAGTATGATTTACTAAGGCTCCAAAGCCACGTTGAAGGCACAAGTTCAATCACAATGTCCCCATTGTGTTTTCAGGACCCTCTTGGCCTTTCAGTTTGGGTTATAAAAATTTGGTCTGAGCCCAAAGTCTGGCTTTAATAGAATATTTTAATTTTGTTTAATGAATATTATGTTAAATCTGGCAGCTTTAAAATGTGTCCCTTTTATTTTGGATTGAAACTTTATAAATGTTCAGTGCTTTTGGGGGCGGGGGAATGGAGCAAGCAGTGGAGTGATAGTAATATGAGCTCCCATTTATTGAGTGCTTACTATGTGCCAAACACCCTGCTTAGAATTTGACATGTACCCCCTCTTCAGTCCCCAAGGAACAGCATTTCGGACCTGTACAGGAGTCTGCTAAGCCTATTCCATGCCCAAGAATCATCTGAAGTATGTTATAACATCCACAGGTCAGATCTCTTTCTTTTTTTCTTTTTTTTTTTTTTTTTTTTGGTTTTTGGGTCACACCCGGCAGTGCTCAGGGGTTACTCCTGGCTCCATGCTCAGAAATTGCTCCTGGCAGGCACGGGGGACCATATGGGGCACCGGGACATCATCGTAGAGTTTCTTGATACTGAATAAAGGGTATTTGGTGCAATTTCTATAACTCAGAGGACAATAGCTGAGGCATATTAAATGTTGCTACCGTTCAGTAGTAAGGAACAATTTTTGAACATTTCCCACCCACCACAAACAAATAACCTACCAAATCTGAAGGTTTTCAGTCTCCAAATACCATTCTCCCTGCAGGCTGCAGTGGAAAAACTCTCAATGTATGACCTCACTTAAGCCTCACAATGGCTCTTTGGAATAGCACTGACTGTTATTGTTACCATTATACCTATTTTACAGCAGGGAAACTGAGACCCAGAGAACAGGTCATTGGCTTCTGACTTTGCGGCTTATTCATAATAATAACAAGTCATGCTATCTACTATGTGCCATTGCAAACATTATTTTTTCGTAAAAATTTTATGGATGTACCCTTGGCTTCCAAAACAATATAAGTTTTAGGAGTACAATTTCACAGTCTGATACTTGTATATATACCTCACCAGGTTCACCAATGCCAGATACACTATCAAAGGGACTGCTGTGCCATCACCCCTGCCCACTGCTCCTTCCTTCCGGTAGTAACTACCATAATTATCATAGAGTTTGAGTTATTTCAGTTGCACATGCTTTCTATTTATTCATCCCAATACTGTAGTAAGTCTTTGAGAAAGAGGCTCTATTGTCCACCCTATTTACAGAAGAAGAAACTGAGGCATGAAGTGTCTGCTAATCTGTCCCAAGTGAAATCGTTAGTTAAATCTGAGTAAAGACTTAAACCCTTATAGACTGGTTCCTGAATTCATGCTAAATTCATGCTAAAGATCACTAAAGTCAAGTCTGAACCGAGACTTCCATTTGGGATCTTTGAGTACCCTCTACTACTAGTTCCTCACACACTCTTATTCTGTGTTTGCTTATTAGGGGGCACATCCGATGATGCCATTATTTTGGCTCTGTGCTCTAGGTTTGCTTCGGGAAGTGTTCTAGGGACTCTGTGGTGATGGGGATGAAACTTAGACCTCCCTTGTGTGAAGCCTGCATTCAGCTCTTTGAGTCATGCCCTGGCCCCTGAAGGTATGATCTGTCTGAGGAGGAAATGCAAAGATGGACAGTCATGAGACCAACAGCTCAGACAATGCTGTGAGCTAACAGAGAAAACTGGCAGCTTCAATGACAGCCCCATCCCTTGCCCCCCAATTCAGGGCATCAAGCACAGAGAAGGTACCCCATCAATGACAAATGAGGGACTGGTCTAGGAAAAGTCCTAAATGTATATTAGACAAAACTGGTCTTATCCTGTGGTAATAGCTTAAGGGTAAGTAAACTTTTTTTCAGTCGACTGAGGTGGACTGCAGAGATAGTACAGAGGTTAAGGCACTCGTCTACAGTGGACATGTCAATCCTTGGTACTGGTCTTGTTCACTTCCTGGTATTGTTCTGGAGTAGTTCTTGAATATTGAGTCAAGAGTAAGCCCTAAGCACACTTGGGTGAAACCAACTCCCAACCCTCTCTCCCCAAAAATACCACTGAGAAGACAATGATGTTATGGCAGGCCAGGAACTCTCAGTAGTAGTGACTCTACTCAGAAATTTAGCACCTAATGCAATGTAGGTGAAAGATTAGACTAGCTTCAATGCAGGGTCATTGCCATCATTAATAGACTCCAACTTCTGAACTTCTAGGCATTTCTACAAGGACAGGATGAAGATCTTGTGAGAATCAGCAGGTGTCGCTGATTTCAGAGTTGTTCATTGTATTCCATAATCATTATGTTTCATAGTAAAATAAAATGGGATTGATTTTAAAATATGGCCATTAGAGTTAGAAAGAGTAAGGGGAGTGTTTAGTAAACTATTGGGGTCAGGTTAGATAATCTAGTGATTAGGAATCAAAACTGAGTTCAGTTCTGGTTCCGAGACAACTAGGAGCCTTGGACAAATCACTTCACTGCCCTGAGATTCAACTTTAACTGAGATTCACTTTCTTTTTTTTTTTTTTTTTGGTTTTTTTTGGGGGGGTCACACCCGGCAGTGCTCAGGGGTTACTCCTGGCTCCGTGCTCAGAAATTGCTCCTGGCAGGCACGGGGGACCATATGGGGCACCGGGATTCGAACCGATGACCTTTTGCATGAAAGGCAAACGTCTTACCTCCATGCTATCTCCCGGGCCCGAGATTCACTTTCATCATCATAAAATGATGATGAGATAATGATTAGATAGGTACATAGATAAAGAGTACACACATTACATCTAAAGCTACTTGGAGTAAAAACAATATTAAGTGTGGGGCCAGAGTGATAGCACAATAGATAGGGCATTTGCCTTGCACACAGCCAATCTGGGTTTGCTCTCCAGTATTCCATATTATTCCTAGTAGTAATTTCTGTTCTTTTTTTTTTTTTTATTCCTAGTAGCGCAATTTC